>MJUU01066602.1:194468-205199 GCA_002080025.1 Modiolus philippinarum
GGGGGGGGGCTGGGTTTGAAAATTGTTTTCTTAATAATGCTTGGATAAAGATTGGAACGGTTCATTTGGGTGACTTCTGTTTTTGCATCCAATTGCAATCATCATTTAATGTGATTAAACTTTTCTGTTGATACCAGAATTTATTTCTACAAATTATTTTGTCAGAAGGACATTCATTGATCAAAGTTTCTTCTTTACTTCTACCCGAGGGCATAAGTGTTTCACAAAACACATCTTGTTTTCTTTGGATTCCTCTTGATGTAAGCTGTCAGTAGTGTGGCAGGGGATTTTGCATAGCTCTTACCGTTTTTGAGCTACAAGGGGTCAAAGGGGCCAAAATTGTAATTTTTCGAAATATTTGAAATCCTTATTATTCATGGGATTTCGATCAGATTTTTTTCTTTGGATTCTTCTTGATATAAGCTTTCAGTAGTAAGTCAACAAATTTTGCAAAGTTTTTCCCGTTTTGAGCTAAAGGGGCCAAAATTGCAACTGATTCAAGCTTTTTATTGTGTCCATGGAATTACTGTATCAAGCTCTTTACTATGTCCTCATTCATTTTGAATTACACTTGTTCAAATTTCAGTATTCGACATGCTGCGGTTGTATCATGCTGCGCTCGGCGTAGCCCTTTGTTGACGGAGTTATTTGACCAAAATAACAAGACTGTTTAAGCCAAACATCGACTTTGTAAGCGCTTTCATGCCTACAAATTTTGACGGATTCTCATGAAATTTATATCAAGTGTTTATACTACTAATACCTTGGTCAAGTTCGAAAATCAGCCTCGGTAGATACTTTTTGACGGAGTAATGGGACTTTGATGAAAATAATGACTCTGTTTTATCCAAAAATTTACCTTGTAAGTGCTCTCATGCCTACAAATTTTAACAGATTTTCATGAAATTTATACCAAATGTTTATACCATTAATACCTTGGTTTAGTTCGTAGATCAGTTTCGGTCGAGACTGTTTAATGGAGTTATTGGACTTTGACCAAAATAACAATGAAATAACAAAAAATTGACCTTGTAAGCGTTCTCATTGCTACAAATTATTACATATTTTCATGAAATTTGTACCAAATGTTAATACGACTAATACCTTGTTCAAGTTCGAAGGTATGCTGTAGTTGATACTCTTTGTATCCCCACATATTTAATTTTGGAGCTGCCCTGAATGTTTGAAAATATTGCAATTTCATATACAGTATACTAGTATACTGTATGAGCGACAGGGGACCCAGGAATTCTATTCTTGTTTGACTAATTAGACTTTGCAGGGAAAACTGAGGGAATAGAGAAAAATTTACCATGGAATAGACTATAGCAACATCTGTCCAAAAATAATGATCACCTTCTTAAAAACAAGATGACGTGAGTGAAAATCCGAAAGAAGGAGCTGTAATTTCCTTACCAGGCAGGTTCAATTCAATATATCTACTGATTCTTGAGAGAAAATATGTCCCTCTTTGATTCCACAATCTCTGATATTGTACTTTTTCAACTTCAAACATTATTTTCACAAGAACATCTTGGTTCGAATCCATTACTGATAGCCCTGAACCTGAACTGTCAGAATCTGCTTCAAGAACTGACAAAAGTGGCAAATTTCATGATTGTTCCCTTGTTGTACTATAAAAGCCACAAAATGCTCTTCAGGCCTTGTATTTCATCAGTAAAAAATACCGTTACTATTTGTTACTTGGTTTTTATAAGGTCAATGAGAACTCAATACAGGTGATACATGAATGGCCCATTTACATAAACCAATGACCCATTGCCAAGAAAAAGGGTCCATCGACAGTGATGAAGTTGGGGCCATTGTCCCATTGATGAAAAAATCCTTCCTTATTATTATCCCCTCGTCCAACGAAGTTGGGGAGGGGATATAGCGTTTTACCCGTTCGTCCGTCCTTCTGTCCGTTCAAACTTAAGACCATATATCTCTTGAATAACAAGTAGTAGAAGGACATTGTTTTGTCCATGGATGCATCTTGAGGAGTACTTGAGGTTGATATATAGAATAGGTGGATTTTACCTACATTTCATGCATGAGTGACTTAGGTTAAAATTTTTGTAAGTGTCCAGATCTGGGATACTACAACTTGTAGAGGAATAATATTTTGTATGTAGATGCGTCTTGTAAAGTTATGAAGCTCCAGATAAAAATTAGGTCACTTTGACCTACATTTCATGCATGAGTGACTTAGGTTAAAGTTTTTGTGAGAGTCCAGATCTGGGATACTACAAGTCGTAGAGGAATAATATTTTGTATGTAGATGCATCTAGGAAAGTTACAAAGCTCCAGGTAAAAATTAGGTCACTTTGACCTACATTTTATGCATGAGTGACTTAGGTTAAAGTTTTTGTAAGTGTCCAGATCTGGGATATTACAACTTGTAGAGGAATAATATTTTATATGTAGATGCATCTTATAAAGTTAGGAAGCTCCAGATAAACATTAGGTCACTTTGACCTACATTTAATGCATGAGGGACTTAGGTTAAAGTTTTTGTAAGAGTCCTGATCTGGGATGCTACAACTTGTAGAGGAATAATATTTTGTATGTAGAGGTGTCTTGTAAAGTTAGGAAGCTCCAGATGAAAATTGAGTCACTTTGACCTACATTTCATGCATGAGTGACTTAGGATAAAGTTTGTGTTACAGTCTGGACTTTAGATACTACAACTTGCAGAAGATTAATCTTTCATCAGTAGATGCATATATGCTTTAGGTTTGAGACTCCTGATTGAAATAAGGTCACAACATTTCTTGCATGACCGGCTCAGATTTAAGTAACAAGCCAGATCTTGAATGGTACAACTTCCTTGGGTGCTTATATTACTAGGCAAACATTCAATAAACGGGCGAGGGGATTAGCTGTTGTTTCCGACTGCCCCTTCTCTTGTTACTTCTAATGACAGGTCAAAGGTCAAGGTCAAAATCTAGATTTTGCTTTAACATGTAATTACAATTGTTTTAGGCTTGATATTATAATGTGAATAAATCAAATAATGGAGCTTACTACAAATCCACAAAAATAAAATTAGATCAGGTCAAAGGTCAAGGTTAACTTTAACATATGCCCAAATCTAAATCTTTTCACCCTGATGTGATAGGACCTTCATATCTAGCTTGGTCATATGAAGCTTAACAGCATTTTTCAAATTTCACTAAGTCAGAAATCAAAACCTTAATTTCTAGTGTACATGTATATTGCAATTTTTAGCATTAATTTTGTATTGTAGACATGATTGTTGCTGGGCGTATAGTGTTTCACAAACACATCTTGGTGATATTGGTCTTGGTGCAAACAAGAGGCCGCAAGATTTGGATTTTGACAATGTGGCATGTGACACTAACTCCTCCTACTTTTTCATACAACCACAAAAATTTTGCGGTCATATTATGGTATGGTGTTGGGGTCGTTGGCCTCGGCGGCGTCTGTGGACAGCATAACTTAGCTTCTAGTGGACAGATCATTATGAAATTTTAGTATGATGTATCTTGGCACATGCGTAAACAGAGGTTTTAATTTTAGTTGGTGGCCCCGCCCGTTTTAGAAAAAGGGGTGAAATTTGGTGTTTTCACATTGTTGACTGTAGAATCTTTATTATTTACTGGATTTTGATAGGGTTTGTTTCAGTGTGCTCCTGAGGAAATTTCCAATTTGGAATATGCCAATGGATTCCATGTAGCAGATAAATGAGGCCCAACAGGGGCAAATCTAAAAAAAATAAATTTTTTATTTTAAGTCGGATTTTGATGCAGTTTTTTTTTTCAATGGATTCCTTGTGAAAAATTTATATGGTGCTCAGCTATTAGATTTTTGATAACTTGTTTCCTTTCCCAGCTATGAGGGGCCAAACGGGGCTTTGCAGATTATTTGGAATTTTTATTTTTCATTGGATTTCGATAGGATTTTTTTCTTTAGATTCCTCTTGATCTAAGCTTTCAGTAGTATGTCAACAGATGTGGCGTAGCTCTTACCATTTCCGAGCTACAAGGGATCAAAGGGGCCAAAATTGCAATTTTTCTAAATATGTCAAATCTTTATTTTTCATTGGATTTCGATGGGATTTTTTTCTTTGGATTCCTCTTGATCTAAGCTTTCAATGGTATGCAACAGATTTTGTGTAGCTCTTACTGTTTCAGAGCTAAAAGGTGTCAAAGGGGCCAAAAATGCAATTTTTCTAAATATGTCAAATCTTTATTTTTAATCGGATTTCGATGGGATTTTTTCTTTGGAAATATGTCAACAGATTTGATGTGGCTCTTACTGTTTCTGAGCAACAAGGGGTCAAAGGTGCCAAAATTGCAATTTTTCTAAATATGTCATATCTTTATTTTTCATCTGATTTCGATGGAATTTTTTTCTTTGAATTTCTATGGATGTAAAGTTTTAGTTGATAGTACATATTTTGCATAGCTCTTAAGGTTTTTTTTTTATCGGTAAGTGATCAAAAGGGTTGATTTTTTTCCCTATTTTGTTTCCAGCTAATAACTGTGTCAAGCTTCTTTTTGTGTCCATCTAATTATTGTGTCAAGCTCTTTACTGTGTCCACATTCACTTTAAACTACTTTTGTTGAAATTTCAGTGGTCAACATGCTGTGGTCGTATCATGTTGCGCTCGGCATAGCCCTTTATTGGATTAAGTATAAAAATCTTTATGCAGAATTGTTGCATAAAGTCTGCAGATATGCAATAAGCATCAGTTATTTGGATTCCGGTTCCAACTTTGGTAATTATAAATTTCCTTTAAATGTCAAAGACTCATATGTTTTGAAATTTGAGCATATAATCTTATATCTATTCTTGCACTGTCTGAAGAAACCTCAGGGATATTGTTTTGCGTCTGTCTGTTCGTCACGATGTAACATGAACTCCTACATGTTTGGAATTACGGTTTTCATTTTGTTGTAGAATTATTTGTATATATACCGCAGATGCGCTATTAGCTTTCAAATTTTTCATATTGGTGTTGATGCAAACAAGAGGCCCAAGATGTCAATTTTGACAAAGACCCCAAGGTGTGTATTTTGACACATGTGATGTGAACTCTTCCTTCATTTTTGTCTCCCATGCGACTAAAGGCTCAAAAAGTGAGACATATGTACAAAGTATGACCTCAATTGCACAGTCCAGTGAGCATGTAAAGTTTTTGTAGTAAGTTAAGTTTCTCAGGAACTATTAGTGGTAGGTCAATGATATTTGGTATGCAGGTTGGTTTTGAGTAGCACATGACAGTCTCTATATGCATTTGTCCATGACCCCAATTTCACAGTTCAATGAGCATGTTAAGTTTTTGCGATGAGGTCAGTTTCTCAATAACTATGAGTGGTAGGTCAATGATATGTGTATATGGGTTGGTCTTGGGACAGTCTGCTATATGACTTTTGTCGGTGACCTCAATTTCATGGTCCAGTGAGCATGTTAAGTTTTTATAATTAGTTTCTCAGTAACTATTAGTGGTGGGTCAATGGTATGCAGGTTGGTTTTGGGTAGTACATGTGAGTCTGTCATATGGCTTTTGTTCTTGACCTAAATTTTACTGTCCTGTGAGCATGTTTAGTTTTTCTGATTAGGCCATTTTCTTACAATTGGTAACTATGAGTGGTAGGTCAATAATATTTAGTATATGGGTTGGTCTTGAGTACTGTAGTACATGACAGTCTACTATATATATGGCTATTGTATATGGGTTGGTCTTGGGACAGTCTGCTATATGACTTTTGTCGGTGACCTCAATTTCATGGTCTGATTAATTTATTTTTATGAGGTCAGGTTCTCAGTAACTTTAAGTGGTCAATGATATTTGGTACATGAGTTGGTCTTGGGTAGTAAATGACAATCTACTATATGGCTTTTGTTTGTGACATCAAATCGTGGTCCAGTGAGCATATTTAGTTTTTCTGATTAGGTCAGTTGGATTTTTGCATCAATTATGCTGCCAAGCAGGGATAGGCGAGACATCTCTTAGGGCCTACACTTGTTGGATTTAGTGTTTTAATTTTGATGCAGAATTGAAGTATATAGTCTGTAGATGTGCAGTAAGCTTTTGTAATTTTGATTCGGGTACCAATTTCGGTAAATTTCCTGGGATTGGCAAAGACACATATTTTTATGCCCCGCCACGAAGTGGAAGGGGCATATAGATTTACCCTTGTCCGTACGTCCTGATGTTAAGTTTTGCGTTTAGGTCCATATATTGGCAACCTCTTGTGGTATTTTGATAATATTACATCAGTACATGCACATTGATTAGTACTATCAGATTCACTAACAATTAGGGATCCATGACCTACATTTTACGCTTGAGAGACTTTGGTTTAATTTTGCGTTAAAGTCCATTTCTCAACAACTATGCATTACAACAATATGATGTTTCAGCAAATTAATTGCCTTGATGAGTACTACCCAAAACATTGACAGTTAGGTGGCTTTGACCTATATTTTACGCTTGAATGACTGGTTAAATTTTGCATTAAAGTCCAATTCTCAACAACTACGCATTATAACAATATGATGTTTCATCAAATTAATTGCCTTGATGAGTACTACCCAAAACATTGACAGTTAGGTGGCTTTGACCTATATTTTACGCTTGAGTGACTTTTGTTAAATTTTGCGTTAAAGTCCATTTCTCAACAACTATACATTATACCAGAATGATGTTACATTAAATTGATGGCCTTGATGAGTACTACCCAAATCATTGATAATTAGGTTGCTTTGACCTATATTTTATGCTGAGTGAGTGACTTTTGTTAAATTTTGCATTTAAGTCCGTTTTTCATTGACTTAACATGCTATCCCAATGTTGTTGCATCAAAATAAATCAACTTGATAAGTACTATCCAATTCAAGGCCAATTTGACCTACTTTTTTTTTTGCTTTAGTGACTTTTGGTTTATTTTCTGCTTGAATGCCTTTGTTAAATTTTTGCATTAGGCCCATTTCAAACAGCTAAATGTTTAATTGGTGAATACTACATAATTCATGGATAAAATAATATACATACTGTAACTTGACCAATATTTAATGTTAAAAAGCCTTTAGTACGTTTTTTTTTTTACTTTCCATTATTCAACAAAAGTTTATTGAACAATCAATTTTAAAGGTAATTCCTCATGATTCAGCGACCATGAACTAATTTGTATGCCTGATTGACTTTGGCTATCTCTTATGAAAAATTTGTCAGCGGGGCATCTGTATCTTATAGACACATTCTCTTGTTGAAATTTTGGCATACTCTGCATATATTCTGACAAATGTTTTGTAAAAAACAAATTTTGAAAACTTAGGATTCTAAAAGGTGGTTCCAATTTCCGTAATTATCCTGAAAGTCTTAAAGAACACTTATTTTTTGGAATTCTGTCTAAAAACCATATATGGTCTCTTTTAGGGACCGACCATTTAACTTAAAAGGGGGGGGAATTGGGCTATGTTTATTTTCTAAAAAAATATTTTGGACCTGATTTTATGTGAAAAAAATATTTTGGCTGCCAAAATGAGTGAAAAAAAAATTCTGAAGGAGGCTTTCTGCCCAAAAAAATAATGTTAATTTTTGAAAAAAATATTTTGTTGATACACGTGAAAAAAATTTTCCGCTTGAGTGACCTACATTCAAGTTAACGTCCGAGTTCAGATCTTAGTCACTGTACATGGTAGGATCATCTAACCTTGCATGTGCATGCATCTCTGATGGTAGGTCAGCATCCAGGCAAAATAAGGTCACTTTGACATATATTTTCAACTTGAGTGACTTACATCCAAGTTTACGTCCAAGTTCAGATCTCAGTCACTGTACATGGTAGAGCTGAGTATCTTGAGGAATCTCACGATATGATACTACATATATCATGATATGTATCTTGGCACTGTAAATCTTGTTTTTGTGGCATAATTTCAGCAGATATCAAGACCATGACTTAAATTGTACAATTGTTTTAATATTCCAGACATATATCTGTCATAATTGTAATTAAATATTGGTAATTATATCGATTTATAAGCTGTGGGAGCATTCACAATGACGGTTTCATTTAACATTTCTGACATCCGCCTTGTTGGTGGATCTAAAACGCAGATCGGATCGGATGCGGTTATATAAAACAAAGCCGTTTTCGGTATCACAATTCCGGACCAACGATACGATACGGGAATCATCTTCACTTTGGATCAATATAATCGATTCATCGGTGAATCGTTACCCCTCTAGTACATGGTAGGATCATCTAACCTTGCATGTGCATGCATCTCTGATGGTAGGTCAGCATCCAGGCAAAATAAGGTCCCTTTGACCTTTATTTTATGCTTGAGTGACTTACATTCAAATTTACGTCCCAGTTCAGATCTCAGTCACTGTACATGGTATGATCATCTAACCTTGCATGTGCATGCATCTCTCATGGTAGGTCAGCATCCAGGCAAAATTAGATCACTTTGATTTATATTTTCCACTTGAGTGACTTACATTCAAGTTTACGTCCGAGTTCAGATCTCAGTTACTGTACATGGTATGATCATCTAACCTTGCATGTGCATGCATCTCTGATGGTAGGTCAGCATCCAGGCAAAATTAGGTCACTTTGACCTATATTTTCCGCTTGAGTGACTTACATTCAAGTTTATGTCTGAGTTCAGATCTTAGTCACTGTACATGGTAGGATCATCTAACCTTGCATGTGAATGCATCTCTGATGGTATGTCAGCATCCAGGCAAAATTATGTCACTTTGACCTATATTTTCCTCTTGAGTGGCTTCCATTCAAGTTTACGTCAGAGTTCAGTTCTCAGTCACTGTACATTGTAGAATCATCTAACCTTGCATGTGCATGCATCTCTGATGGTAGGTCAGCATCCAGGCAAAATTAGGTCACTTTGACCTATATTTTCCGCTTTAGTGACTTACATACAAGTTTACGTCCGAGTTCAGATCTCAGTCACTGTACATGGTAGGATCAACTAACCTTGCATGTGCATGCATCTCTGATGGTAGGTCAGCATCCAGGCAAAATTAGGTCATTTTGACCTATATTTTCCGCTTGAGTGACTTACATTCAAGTTTACGTCCGAATTGATATCTCAGTCACTGTACATTGTATGATCATCTAACCTTGAACATGCATGCATCTCTGATGGTAGGTCAGCATCCAGGCAAAATTAGATCACTTTGACCTCCATTTTCCACTTTAGTGACTTACATTCAAGTTCATGTCAATGATCAGATCTCATGTACTGTGCATGGTAGGATTATCTTGCATGTGCATGCATCTGTGATGGTAGCTCAGCATCCAGACAAAATTAGGTCACTTAAACCTACATTATACTCATGAATGACTTACATCAATGTAAACATCCAAATTCATAGCTTAGTAACTGTACATTATTGGTTCAGGTAACCTTGCTAATGCATGCAATTTTGATAGTATGTCGGCATCCAGGCAAAATTTGGTTGCTGCGACAAAGTGCCGCAACGAGGCGAACTTTGTAATCATTGATTACCTATGTTTACATGATGGTCATAACAAATATGTAGGATTTTAGTTCTTATCATAAATCCAATATGGCTGCAACTGCAGATCTAAGATTATTATTGGATAAAAAAGAAAATGTTGTGAATTTCTAATTCTTGAAATCATTTCATTTATCAAGTTGATATTAACTCTGCATCCTAACATGATGGTCCTCTACCAGATTTTAAATATCTGTATTGATCATGAATGCAAAATGACTGTAACAGAGAACGCAGTTAAGTGTAGGACTGTATGGGAAAATGTTGTAATTTGTTAATTTTCTAGATCAATTTCAAATATCAAGTTGATATTAAATAGGCATGGTAACATGTGGGTCATTTAGCAAATGTATGATTTCAGTAAAGATCATAAATCCAAGACGGCTGCCACTGCAAATCTTAGTTTAACATTGGGCCCATGGAAAATGTTTAAATTGCTAATTTCATATATCAAGTTGATATGAACAAGGCATGGTAAGACAAAATTTATTTATTTGTACCAATCAGAAATCCGAAGTGGCTCCCACCAGGGAATATAGTTAAATGTAGGATCTTAAAAATTGTTTACACTTGAAAACTATTTCATTCATAAAATTGATATCAATTTGGCATTTTAACATGGCAATAAGCAGATGAAAAATTTTACTATCAATCATAAAACTAAAATCGCTTTAACTTTAGATTAATCATTATCCCCGCACTTTCGTAGAAAGTTCGGGGATAATGTTATACCCTCCGTCTGTCCGTCCGTCCGTCCGTCCGTCCGTCTGTCCGTCCGTCCGTCACACTTTTCTTGTGACTCAAACTCCTCCTACATTTTTGGATTTAGGGATTTAATTTTGTTGTAGAATTGTTGCATATAGTGTGCAGATGCGCAATAAGCTTTCGGATTTTCGATATTGGTCTTGGTGCAAACAAGAGGCCCCATGATGTCAATTTTTACACATGTGGCATGTGACACAAACTCCTCCTACATTTTTGGATTTAGGGATTTAATTTTGTTATAGAATTGTTGCATATAGTCTGTAGATGCGCAATAAGCTTTCAGATTTTTGATATTGGTCTTGGTGCAAACAAGAGGCCCCATGATGTCAATTTAAGCAAAGACCAAAAGATGTGGATTAGACACATGTGGCATGTGACGCAAACTCCTGCTACATTTTTGGATTTAGGGATCAAATCTTTATGCAGAATTGTTGCATATAGTCTAT
>MJUU01066602.1:212861-229036 GCA_002080025.1 Modiolus philippinarum
CATGAACGATCACATTAAGTTTTTAGCAAGCAGTTTGTACAGCCTTTACCAGTAGTCCTAGGCACTTGATATTTGACATGCAGTTGCATCTTGGGGAGTACATACCGATTCCACGCACGGATGGTGGCCCTGGCCCCTTAGTCATGCATGAACGATCACATTAAGTTTTTCTCAAGCAGTTTGTACAGCCTATACCAGTAGTCCTAGGCACTTGATATTTGATATGCAGTTGCGTCTATGGGAGTACATGCCAATTCCAGGCCCAGATGGTGGTCCTGGCCCCTTAGTCATGCATGAACGATCACTTTAAGTTTTAGCAGGCAGTTTGTACAGCCTATACCAGTAGTCCTAGGCACTTGATAATTGACATGCAGCTGCATCTTGGGGAGTACATACCGATTCCATGTCTAGATGGTGGCCCTGGTCCCTTAGTCACACGAACGATCACTAAGTTTTTAGCAAGCAATTTGTACAGCCTATACCAGTAGTCCCAGTCACTAAGTAAACTAAGTTGAAGAATTATATTTTATTTTTATAACTGCAACAGTAGATTAATGTGCAAAATAAAGCGATGCAAGGGGCGGGCGAGACAAATCCTGTGTCCACAGTTTATTATTCTTTGTACATGGAGTTGTTTTTAGAATAGAGCTTTAAGTCTCCAATAGTAAAGTTAATCATACATTTTGTAGATATTCATCTGGATACTAGTATTTGTGTACTTTTATTAATTTTTATTTATTATTTCTTATATGGTATATTTTCAGTGCCATGAAAGAGGAAGAAAAAGAATTGTTGAAGGAGAGGCTTATTTCTAGCTTTAGTGAACCAGTACATCAGGTAAGATTTTCAGAAGAACATATTTCAAATCAAAATACTGCCATCTGTACTTAATATCCTTTGAAAAAAGTTTTCAAAATTTTTCCATCATTGATCTGACAAAAGGAGCAATAAATCCATTTTTCTCCAAAATGTCAAGGGATGGCAGATCTTATCATGCTGATTTTTGTTAGCTTACCTCAAGAAGTGAGAGGAGCTTATGTGATACCCCGAGCATTGGTGTCTGCGTCCAGTTAGGAAGAATGGTTAAAGTTCATTCCAGCTTACTGACGTGCCCCACCATGCCCACAGCAACCTTATTATTATGTATGATGCATTTTGGGACGACACCTACAAGGCATGCTTCGGATGCTGTCTGTGACAAACTGGTACTTTTTATGCATGAGCGACTTGGTTAGGTAGAATGGTGAAAGTCCATTCCTGCTCACTTACATGCCCCAAATCAACAATATTGGCATGTATGATACATTTTGGGATGTCAACTGCAATGCATGCTTGAGATGCTGTTTGTGACCTACGTTTTATGCATGAGCAACATGTTTAGGTAGAATGGTTAAAGTCTATTTCCGCTTACTGGCATGCCCCACATCAACCATATTGGTATGTATGATGCATTTTGGGTTGACAACTGTAGTGCATGCTTCATACACTGTCTGTGACATACATTTTTTGCATGAGTGACTTGGTTTGGTAGAATGGTTAAAGTCCATTCCCAATTACTAACATGCCCCATATCAATCATATCAATATGTTTGATGCATTTTGGGATGACAACAGCAATACATGCTTCCGATGCTGTCTGTGTTCAACATTTTATGCATGAGTGTCTTGGTTAAGTTAAATGAGTAAAGTTCATTCATGCATACTGACATTCCCCATATCAACCATATTGATATGCATAATACATTTTGGGATGACAGCTGCAATGTATTAATTTTACACATGATTGAATGCGTCAGCAGGAATAATTATAGTCTATTCCTGTTTACTGACATGTTTAACAATTGACAATGCTGTGCAGCGAGTAGAGCTTAGCAGTAGTAATATTCATAACCATGAGATTTTGTTGTAAGTCGGCACAATTGAAGAACCAATACCACTTACCCGAAATCTGTAATAAAAACTATGGGCCACCATGCTTGCTTTTTCTAGAATTGAGATCAAAGTTTGCTAATTTTTAGCCATTTTTTCACCTTAATTATATAGAATGCACAGGGAAAATACGGAAAGGCAATTTTTAGCATAATAGAAATGAACTTTTTATCCATGAGAATTTGATGTATTTTTGTAAAAAGATAGTTTATGATGTAATTTATTGGTAACAATAAAAAAATGTATATGTCACCCTGCTTTTAATGGAGATATTTCACAAAGAGTCTGTATTAAACATTATTTACTGGAAAAGGGAGTTAATTCTCGGCAAAGTAAACGAATTCTGATGTTTCACATCTGTCATTCAATTATGTCGTCACAAAGGAAAAGCCGTCAAATTACTGCTCTGGCCCAAAAATCAAATCCACCCCATATCCGACTCTTTATTTTTCTAATTCACGATTGAATTGCGCAGTGCAACAGTGTCTGTTTACCTTTAAATCCAGATTTGAGATACAAGTGCATGTAATAATATTCTGTCAGTTGATGAACCATGGAAAGTCATGAGGTTCCTCATAGAAATCTGGTCATTTGACTTACATTTCATGTGTGAGTGACTCAGATTAAAGTTTGCATTAAAGTCCAGGTCTGAGATACTGGAAAAGGTGGAGGAAATATATTTTGTCAGTAGATGTGTGTTGGATAGTCAGGAGAATCCTGATAAAAATAATGTCACCTTGACCTATATTTTATGCATGAGCAACTCAAGTTAAAATTTGTGTTTGGTTTTACAATTCAAATAATTAATGGTAAGTGGATGTATCTACAGAGATAGTTTCAGCTGCTGAATGTTTTTATAGTCTGAAACTGAATTATTTGAACAAATAACTTGGCGAGGAAATTAACTGTCATTATACCGTCTGTCCACACTTTTTGTAAGCACAACTTCTCTTAAACCTTTGGAAGATTTTGATGAAACTTTACACAAAGGAAGGACAATATATGGAGATGTGCATGAAGGAATATGATTATTGTCCGAAACTAGGAAGGGGAGATAATTTGACTTTGAGTTTTCATTAATTCTGTCTGGACAGAATTCCTTTTCAGCCTGATTCTCCTTAAAATGCTTGAATGACTTTGATGAAACTTTGCACAAAGGAAGGACACTCTGAAGGGATCTGCATGAAGGAATATATTTATTTTCTGAAAATAGGAAGGGGAGATAATTTGACTGATGAGTTTTCATTAATTTTGTCTGCACAGATTACCCGTGAGAGCAACTCCTCTTAAACTGCTAGAAGGATTTTTATGAAACTTTGCACAAAGGAAGGACACTCTATGGAGATGTGCTTGAAGGAATATAATTATTGTCTGAAACTGGGAAGGGGAGATAAATTGACTTTGAGTTGTCATTAATTTCTGTCCGCACAGAATATCTCGTAAGCACAACTCCTCTTAAACCACATGAAGAATTTTGATGAAACTTTGTACAAAGGAAGGAAACTATATGGAGATGTGCATGAAGGAATATAATTGTTGTTGGAAGCCAGGAAGGGGAGATAATTTGACTTCAAATGGGTAAATTTAATATTTCTTCTGATTTTGACAGAATATTTTCATTTGAACTCGTTTAGAATTTGTGTTCTTATATGACCGCAAAAATTTTGCGGTCATATTACGGTATGGCGCAGGCATCGGCGTCTGTGGACAGCATAACTTTGGTTCTAGTGGATGGATTGTTATCCAATTTTAGTATGATGTTTGTTGGCTTATGCTTAAGCCCGAGTTTTAATTTCATGTTCCTTGCCCCACCCGTTTTAGAAAAAGTGGCCCAAAAGGGGTTAAATTGGGTATTTTTGTGTCTGTGGACAGCATAACTCTTGTTTTAGTGTACGGATCATTTTCAAACTTAAGTATGATGTTTCCTGGCACATGCTTAAGCCCTGGTTTTAATTTTGCTTTCCTGCCCTGCCCGTTTCAGAAAAAAGAGGCAAAAAAAGGGGCCAAAAAGGGGTTAAATTAGGTATTTTCGTGTCTGTGGACAGCATAACTTTGGTTCTAGTAGACAGATTGTTTTCAAATTTTAGTATGATGTTTCTTGGCACATTCTTGAGGACCCTTTTTTTTTTGCTTTACTTTGTGGCCCCACGCATTTCAGAATTAGGGGCTGAAAAGGGTTAAATTGGGTGTTTTCACATATTAGACTGTAGAATGTTTGGTATTTATCAGATTTTGATTGCATTTCTTTCAGTGTACTCATTAGAAAATTTCAAATCTGTAGTATGCCAACGGATTTCATGTTTTCACAAGATAAATGGGGCCCAAAAGGGGTGAATTTCAAAAATTTTAATTTTTTTTAATTTTTAGTCCGATTTTGATGCAGTTTTTTGCAATGGATTACTTATGACAAATTAATATAGCATTGCACCATCATATTTTGTATAACTTGTATCCTTTCCAAGCTATGAGGGCCCAAACGGGACCAAAATTGCAAACATGCGGATTACTAAAATTTTTATTTTTCATCTGAGGCAGAATAAAAAAAGAAAAATCTGTGTTTCCGGTAACCCTACCGACCCTAGATTTTTTGGCTAAAAATACCTACCCTAAAGTTTTTTTTGGCAATTTTTAAAGAAGCACTGTTAAAGTCCAAAAGTTACTCTCTATATGTCTATGTAAAAAGTTTTGCAAAAATAAAATAAAAAATGCCTACCTACCGACCCTAATTTTGAAGAGTATGTTACTGTAAACACAGGTATTTTTTTTTAGGACTGATTTCAATGGAATTTTTTTCTTTAGATTCCTCTCATTGTAGGCTTTCAGTGATATGTCAACAGATTTGGCACAGCTCTTACTGTTTCTTAGCTATAAGGGGTCAAAGGGGCAAAAACTGCAATTTTTAGAAATATGTGAAATCTTTATTTTACATCAGACTTTGATGGGATTTTTTTCTTTGGATTCCTCTCATTGCAAGCTTTCAGTAGTATGACAACGTATTTGGCATAAGGGTTAAAAGAGCAAAAATTGCAATTATTAGAAATATGTTAAATCTTTATTTTTCATCAGATTTGGATGGGATTTTTTTCTTTGGATTATATTCATTGTAAGCTTTCAGTAGTATGGCAATAGATTTTGCTTTGCTCTTACAGTTTCCAAGTTATAAGAAATCAAAGCAGCCATATTGCAATATTTCGAAATATGTGAAATCTTTATTTTCATTGGATTTCAATCCAAGTTTTTTCTTTTGATTTCTCATGATATAAGCTTTCAGTTGGTAGTCAACAGATTTTGCTTAGCTCTTAAGATATCCTATAAATAAGGGATTAAAAGGGCTTATTTTAATTTCACTAGTTTGTGTCCAGTTAATTAATGTGTCAATGTCCTTATTGTGTCCTGCAAATTACTGTGTCCACATTCATTTTAGTTTATACTTGTTCAAATTTCAGGGGTCGACATCCTGCGGTCGTATCATGCTGCGCTCAGCATAGCCCTTTTTAGCTCACCTGGCTATAGCCAGGGTGAGCTTTTGCCATCACTTGGCGTCCGTCGTCCGTCGTCCGTCGTCCGTCCGTCCGTCCGTCCGTCCGTCCGTCCGTNCACTACTTGCACACCATATATATTGAACTTTTTCTGTTCTCATTTAAAACTTTGACAACACAACAACGATTAATGCTGTGGATTTTTATTCCCTTCACAATTTTTGCATGTAAATATGAACAGTTTTTCTAGTATTGTTTAAATCCCTTTCTATTATAATTCTCTTGATTCTTTGTTTGCCAACTGTTTCGAAACGTTCTTCCTTATGTATGCAACAGATGTCACACAGATGAATGTTAGTACAAACGTGCAATTTGATTGGTTGTTCGGTAATGAAATGACGTCTCTGTTTGATCAAGTAATAAAGGGCTACGCCGAGCGCAGCATGATACAACCGCAGCATGTCGACCACTGAAATTTTAACAAAAGTAGTTCAAAGTTAATGTGGACACAGTAAAGAGATTGACACAATAATTAGATGGACACAAAAAGAAGCTTGACACAGTTATTAGCTAGGAACAAAATAGGGAAAAATTCAACCCGTTTGATCACTTGATGAAAAAAACGTAAGAGCTATGCAAAATATGTACTATCAACTAAAACTTTACATCCATAGAAATTCAAAAAAAAAAAAATTCCATCGAAATCTGATGAAAAATAAATTTTGACATATTAAGAAAAATTGCAATTTTGGACCCTTTGGCCCCTTGTAGCATGGAAACGGTAAGAGCCACGCCAAATCCGTTGCCTATCCCTGAAAGCTTAGATCAAGAGGAATCCAAAGAAAAAAATCCCATTGAAATCCGATGAAAAATAAAGATTTGACATATTTAGAAAAATTGCAATTTTGGCCCCTTTGACCCCTTGTAGCTCGGAAACCGTAAGACCTACACAAAATCCGTTGACATATTGCTGAAAGCTTAGATCAAGATGAATCCAAAGAATAAAATCCCATCGAAATGCGATGAAAAATAAAAATTCTACATAATCCGCAAATTCGCAATTTTGGCCCCGTTCGGCCCTCATAGCTGGGAAAGGAAACAAGTTATCAAAAATCTAATAGCTGAGCGCCATATTAATTTTTCACAAGGAATCCATTAAAAAAAACTGCATCAAAATCGGACTTAAAATAAAAAAATTATTTTTTTGGAGATTTGCCCCTGTTGGGCCCCATTTATCTCGTGAGCGGTACATGCTACGTTAAATCTGTTGGCATACACCAGATTGGAAATTTCCTCAGGAGCACACTGAAAGAAACCCCATAAAAATCCGATTAATAATAAAGATTCTAAAGACAAACATGTGAAAACACCCAATTTAACCCTTTTAGGCCCCTTTTTTAAAAACGGGTGGGGCAACAATGACCAAAACTGAGCCAAACCTTCCTTTTGTACCAAAGAACATTATGTTAAAATTTCATAAGGATTGATCTACTGGAACTAAAGTTATTGACCAAAAACTAAAGTGTCTACAGACGACGACGACAACGACAACGACGCCGCCGACGACGACAGCACCATACCAATATACGACCGCAAAAATTTTTGCGGTCGTATAAAAACCCCAAGTAGACCTCGCATGAGGTCTACTCAGTCTTAGGTACAAGCAAGGAAATACTGTCTCGACCAATCAACGAAAAGCAAAATTCCTTATCATTTAATAATAGTTGATGTGGGATAATTATATATATATATGATATTTATTAGTTAACAACAGATACCTGAAGTAGACTGGATATCATTTGTATCACAGACTCTGTTTTGACAGTCACTGATTCATCATGATGCTGGTCTCCTTTCTGCAACAAAAGAACAATTCTAGGTTTCATAAACAATTTATGTAGAAAACAACATAATTAAATTGTTATCTTTGTGAAATACTTTCAAAAATTGGTGGACATTTGGACCATCAATTCCAAAAGAACTACTGGCCCAAATAATCATTTGCTGAAATATACTAATTTGAGAATCTGAAGCCTTGATTTTGATTTATTTGCTGAAACAGCTCCAGGCACATTTATGAACCCAAACATGGTGGCCATTTTCTACCATGAGTTATTGTTATTGTTGGTTAAGCCTAAGATCAAAGTCTGTTTTTCAGACCAACACTTTAATACTTTTTACTAGAACTACTATCACCATATTATTGATTATCTGTCAGACCAAAGCACTTTATGAAGACTGTGATTTGTCCAGAAATGCTAGAAATGTTAGAAATAAATATTTCTGTTCAAGTTGCCAAGAAAGAAAAAAATTCCAGGATATTTCTAAAATGTTAGAAAATTATATGTGACATAAGTAAGTTCCACTAACCTTTCTGAATTCTACATTGCCCAGTAGTAACACTGCAGATAATACTGAAAATATCCTGAAATCAGAAAAAAAATAATACACAAATACAGAAAGTACTTTTATATTGATTTGATCTATCTATTCATCAGATTTGAATGTATTTAGGGTTTTTGATACAGTAATATTTTGGTGTAACTGTTGTCTTCATCATGAATGCCAGATCGTCACAAAATCAAAGAATTTCTTCATCACGAATCTGGAATATCTCTTTAGATTTTGTCTCCGCACACTTTTAATGAAACACTATCATGTCAATTGTTACAGGCGAGATGTGTAATGATGTTGTTCATGTTATGTACTTGAATGACATGGAGTTTAAGATTATTACCGACATACACTAAACATTCTTAAGAAAACATTGTGCCAGCACTGACTGACAAAAATTGTTTCCATTAAACAGAGGTTACACAATTTTTGGGTTGTGTTAAAAATATCAGGTCCTGCACAAACAGCAAAAATTTGAAATTCTAATCTAGGCCCGACATTGTATAATGTTCATTCAGCAACTTGAGCAATTTGCAATATTAAATGGAGCATTCCTTTTTCTCACTTTTGAGACACAGCAGTTCCTATTTTTAGCGGTGTGAGATTTCCTTGTCTTACACTAGTGTAAGACAAAAAAATCATGTGCAGTTTACCGGCAAATATCGTGTTTTGCATATAAGGGTCTGTAGTCTACATCTGTCCTCATTAGTGATCATAAGTGTATTCAATTCTACATATTATAAAAGTGTTATATCATTTGAAGTAACATTTCACTGTAAAAAACAAGAAAAAATCGGCTTTTAAAATATGGCGCGCTCAGGTGTACATTCCTGATTTTATGACGTTACAAAAAGGTACATAACTCCTTGTGTAAACAGACGAAAGGGGACGACATTTTTTTGTGGATTTTAGTATATTTTAGGGTGAATACAGTGAGAAATAAAATCAAACACCAGTGGAGGTGCAAGACAAGAGAATCTCAGACACCCTCGGGTAAGATTTCAATCATCTCGGACTCAGCAAGCTTCGTCCGAGACTGGAAATCTTACCCTTGGGTGTCTGAGATTCTCCTGTCTCGCACTTCCCCTAGTGTTAGATTCTTAATGTCTGTACTCTCTAGTCTTGATTTTTTTTTTTTTTCTTTTGGAGGGGGAGGGTTTTGGGGTTTTTTTTGTTTGCTTTTTTTTTTGTTGGGGGGTCTTTTTTCCCTTTTGTCTTTTGAAAATTTATAAAACTATGTAAGATTTTAATTTGAATTTTATTTTTCAAGAGCGTCAGTTGTTATTCCACTAACCTATCAAATAACAATTTGCATCTCACGAAACGTATATATACATGTATATTAAAAGTACTAAATTTTGGAATGCTTGTAAAATGTCCAGAACCTCTGTTTATTATTTTCTTTGAAAACACATTGTATTTGTATTTGTTATAAAATGTTGGATCAGATAGTGCAGATAGGCTTGGAAAATTTACTGTGTGAAGTTACAAAATATAAATTCATCACTGTAGATTTTTTTCTGGTGTGAAGATTTTTTTTACTTAAAATGGTAACAATAAGCATATTCAATTATGAATTAATTTGCATAATGATATTATATAATAAGAAAATTTGCACCTGTGTTAGAGTATATCAATATATGCGTCCTTTCCAGGAAACAGACGAACCTATTACACGAAATATAATATTACCTTTTTTGTGTAACAGAAGAAAATCCAACCATTTCCATAGACTGTTGTAACCGTTCAAACTCATATTTCTCATCCACTCTCTCTTCTTCTATACCTTCTAATGTATAACATTCACTCTACAAAATAAAAATATATATCTCAATGTCAAAATTTGAAGATTATGCTAATATAATATATTTGAAATGGTAGATCTAAGTACTGTTAACCAACTGATTTCAGCAAGCAATTTATTTACCTGATTTTCAGAAGTGTGAAAATATTGCGAAAAATACAACTATATTAGATGAAACAAAATCCCGAAAATGAGTTGCCACGAATCAAAGTGTTAACAACATCTGGCTTACCATATTAATTTCAATCTCCTGAATAACTATATCAGGATGAATGGTACAGTAACTTCTCATTTGAAAAAAAAAACACTATCAAATTCTGAATTCAAATAAAATATACATAGAGGGTGCTTTTAGTGAACATGTCTATTCTAATACAAATGCATCATCAGAAATAGAAAATCGTGAACATGAGCAGCCCTAAAGTTGACCTGGAGTGACAAAACCCCTAATAAAATATATGAGAAAATAAGTTGCTTTACAGTATATTTATACAAATATTCCCCATATATTGAAACATTCTTTTACATTTACCATAGGTAAGATTTTAAATTGTATGAATCTGACTTATTTTGAAGACTATGTTTAAAGAATGACATGTTAAGGCTTTACAAAATCTAACTAAGCTGGCTGACTGGTGATGGTATTTTTTTACAAAATGACATAACTGGACTTTACAAAATCTGGTATACTAACCTGACTGAGATAATAGTAATCTTCTGGTTCTAATAAATGTAGACTCTCTCTTTCATCTTCATCCGCACCCGCCAATAAATAATAAAACACGTGGTAATTTCTGAAAATATACAGTCCATAAATAAGAAAACACATGAAAATATAAATAATAAAACACATGGTAATTTCTGAAAATATGCATAAAATATAATAAAAGGGACCATTATCACTTAGGGCTATTCCAGAAAAATTTAATGGTAGAAATAATATTTTTTTCTATTGGTAGTGGGGTCTAAAATACATGGCGTTCCCACAAAGGATGGTAGATTTAAATGGAATAGCCCTTAAAAGTACTAAATTTGATCCAGCTTTAAGGTTTTTTAGATACTTAGAAGAGGGTATTTTGTAGATGTACTAGCTGTAGGGATAAATTTTCTCAATTATTTCACGCTGGGACATTTCAAATTTTTGTGTTTTGTCTTGTTTATGCTTTTATGGATTTGTTTTTACACATTGTTTATCATTGTTGATAAATGTTCAAACAATCTGAAAGGAGTTGCATTGACAAACCATGTTTATTTTGTGAAATATCCTTTTGCAGGGGCATGAAAAACAGCATGAAACAAGATGTGTTTTGTGAAACACTAATGCCCCCCAAGAAGAAAATTAAGAAGAAACATTTAGCAAGTTTGAACAATTAATGTCCTTCTGACAAATAATTTGCAGAAATAAATTCTGGTATCAACTGAAAAGTTAAATCACATCAAATGATGATTGCAATTGGATGTAAACACAGAAGTCACCCACCTGACCCATTAAAGCAATATTAAGAAAACAATTTTCACCCCCTCCCCTTTTTGGAACATTCATAGTTAACTCATTGTGGTTATCAGTACTTTGATTACACCAGGAATTTTTTCATATACCTCATCAATAATAGTTCCCCAAAAGTGGAAGAATATACAGAAGAAAAAGAATGTAATAATAGATATTTTTAGTAACACCCCTCATCACTGATATAAATAATATATATATAAATACCTGTAAAAATAGATTGAATAAATGAAAAAAATATGCTGAATAATCTAAACTTCTTTTTACAAAACAAACTCTATAGAAATCAAGAAAAATTTTTATCATAAATGAGTTTAATGTTTCTATATATAAAATGAAAAAAAATTATTTCATTTTTTGGTCAAATTTGAACGGACAGTCACATGCCAAGGTCAAGGTCACGAGGTCAAATATTCTGGTACCAACTGAAAGGTCTCTCAAAAAGGAATACACATACAAAATATGAAAGCCCTATCACCATTTAAAAGATAAACTCAATGTTAAAGTTCAAGGTCACAAGGTCAAAAATTCTGGTACCAATTAAAAGGTCTTGCCACAATGAATGCACATGCAAAATATAAAAGCCGTATCAATTACCATTCAAAAGATATATCCAATGTTAAAGTTAATAATTTTTTTCAAAAAGTCCATCACATGCCAAGGTCAAGGTCGGGAGGTCAAAAATTTTGGTACAATTGGAAAGGTATTTCCACAAGGAATACCCATGCAAAATATGAAAGCCCTATTACTTACCATTCAAAAGATATACCCAATGTTAAAGTTTTTGTGGACAAACAGACAAATAGACAGACAGACAGACAGACCAAAAACGATATGCCCCCCCTGAATCTTCGATTCACGGGAGCATAAAATGTTTGTTCTGGAACAGCAAAGGTAAAAACATGTGCATCTAATTTTGGTTGCAAAAACATGACAAAAATCTCTAATACATGCTCCGTATTTTAAACAAAATGTGTTTGCGATACACTACAAATACCTCCCAGCAGCTCCTTCCTAATTAAACCCAATAATAGATTTTCAATTTTATTTGAACCCCAGTGAACGTATGTAACAAAGTTCAAATTAAAGTTTAGGACATACAGACAGACAGACAGACAGAAAGAGAACAAAAACAATATGCCCCTGATACTTGATATGGGGGCATAAAATATACTTGTAGTAAAGCACATTTTGTAGACATGGACTTATCCCTTATAAATAGTTTGCAGCAGATATTATCTACCTGTCAAATTATGTAAACACATTATTATGTGATCAATATAATGCACAATAATGATTTTCATTGGAGTAAAGGTATTTACAATGGAAACAATTCTAAACCACTTCAAACTATTATATTCGAAACTTGTGTTGGTACAATTAAACAGTAATCTAAAACCAATGTAAATACCTTACTGATTAAAATGTGTTTGTGAACAAAATTTACATTTATAGAAATATAATTATTACATGATTATGTACATATTCAGCAAATAAAAGCATTAACAGCATTTAAATTTTTTTTTATCCCTACAGCTCGATTTTCTTTATAAACAGAACACAATATGAACTATCACTACATGTTGGTACTTTGTACAGAGAGCCATTGGTGTCAAATTGTATATAATCTGTTCTCCTTATAACTGAACAGTATTTTGACACAACTGCATGTTTTATCAACCTATAAGCCTTTTTTTTGGTCTGCTCTTTGTGTTTTTTGCTTTTTGGGCCTTTTTTTGTTTAGTTTTGTTTTTTTGGGGGGGAGGTTTGGGGGTCTTTGTTTTTGACAAAAATGTATTACTTTTTTGTTGCTAAAATTATTACAAACATTCTGATTTTTCTTGTTTTCAACCTTGACTTTATTTAGAATTTGTTCTGTAGCGATATCTTTATTTTAGCTGCAAAAGTCATAGGAAAGCTTGCAGTTGGTTGTACAACTACGATTGTCAAACATTAGATAATTGATCAAGAGATTCACAACAACTTATGTAAATTTTGTCATCATGTTTTGGCGCAAAACATTTTTGAATTGTACTTTTATCATGAATTCATGACAAGACTTACAGACCATATTCTTATTCTTGTAAACACATGACCATTTTTGCCTTTCGTTATGAAATGCCATACTAAGTCTCAAGTTTTCTTGGCATTGCATATCAAATACCAGGTTATTGCTGTTTATAACCAAGGATAAAGTTAAGTTATTGTAATTTATCATTTTGATAAAACTAATTTTGGATTGGCATTTATTTCAAATTATTGTATTTTGTCAAATTCATCATATAACAAATTTCCGGATATAACATACAGTTTAAGAAACGTTAAAGTGTTAAAATTCAAAGTACTGTCTTATAATAATTTTATATATATACCTTTCATTTTTCGCCTGACTAACAATTCTTGATTTTTCTAACAAGTATTTTTCGACAATTGCCCTGAAACAGAAAATTGAAAGCATTAACTACAAAGAGCTACCGGTATGTAAAGACTCGAAGTATCATGATATATCTCAGTAACTTTCTGGCAGCTTTTCATGTTTGTTTCACAAGGTTATATACTCCATAGATCTCTGTAATAAAAAAAAATATAGATGTCATAAACTGGTGGTTGCAGTATTCCCTTCTGTGCATGTTTACCTAGGGATGAATCTGTTATAATCCTGTAGATGTTTAGATGTTTCAGATGTTGCAGAGTGTAACGATTCCAATTCTTGACAACTTGATACAAATCATGACGCTTGGTTCACAATCTTATATCTACAAACGTTTTTTGAAATAAATTTCACAAATTCTAACTTTTTTGGATCAAAATACAAATTATTGAGCATAGAATATTTTGTACTCAGCTCTTAATACTGTAAAAATATCCCAATTGGCCTTACCTTTTGTTATACACGAAAGAAAATGTGTGTATCAATAGGATGTCTTATTGCAAAGCTTTGTCTTTCTAGATCAAATCTGGAATTTTATGGCTGCAGCTAGTCTAATGCTTCTTATTTCTTTCTCAGTTACTATAATTGTGTCACCTTGAATTTACAGAGAGACTGGATTTTGGATTAATTGATTGATTGAAAATTGTTTAATGTCTACTGAGCAATATTTCAGCTATATCAAGACGAGAACAAGTTTGTTAATAAATAATCACTTTGGGGTATGGAATGGGTCATGGAACGGGAAATTCTGACTGCCACTGGAAAAGTAGGGTGAAATCGAAAGGGGCGGGGAATTTCACCTTGTAGCCAATCATCTACGGACCACTCAAAAAACAGCTTGCTACAAGGGTTCTTTAACATGCAGGAAGCATGGCATTTCTTCCAACACGTGGACCTGAGTTTACATCCCATCCGAAAGATGGGTTGTGTATTTGTTCATCCCGCACAACCACGGACATCCAGTTTTGGAGGGGTTGTACCCAGCAGCCTGGAATACTGGGTCCTATTTCTTTATCCCGGGGTTCCCTCGGGGTCTGGATTTTGGAGAGGCTTTATGAATTAGGGGCAACAATGGCCCCTGTAATTGATTTTTTTTTCTCTTCACTGATTTAGCTGTAAAGAAATAAGCACCAAAATTCCTATATCTTGAATTAGGTAAAAATTAAGAGCAAGTAAGTTCACTGAACAAAAAATGATTTTCGATGCATTACAGGTACATCAATACAATGGAACAAATTTCAAAATAGAGATGGTGGAAATAAATCACCTCGAAAGGAAAACTGTTAAATATTATTATCCATAAGTATTTCAGGGATATAAGGGGTTTTTATTACTGTTTAATCTGATACTCATCATGACAATCGGATTACCTTTTATCAGGACTTCCTGATAGGTAATTATAAAACTTACATAATACATCACAGCTATGTATGATGTTATATGATTATTGTTTTTCATTACAAAACATTTAATGCATTGTACTTCACTTATGATTTTATCGGAAAAAAGCCAGAAAGTGAATGTATACATTACAATATCACAAAAGTTTAATTTAAACTGAAATCAAAAACAAACATGTAGGAATCTACCACAAACCACATATACATGTTTGTCTATGGGAAATCCTAAAAATCAGTTAAATTCTGAAATAGGAGGGGCACATCTACATTATGTCACAAAGATTGTGTTAAAGTTTCATGAAAATCTGCTCAGTGGTTCAGGAGGAGTAGCGGATAAGAGATGGGTACCCTCAGGTACATACATTTTTTTTTCCGAAAAGTTGAAATTCATTTCGGTCAAAAATTGAAAATTTAGAAAAGTGGCATTTCCGGATCCCTGCTCAGGTGTAACAGACGGATGGACAGAAGAACGAAAGGACAGATGGACGGACAACCCTATCACTATATACCCTCCAGTTTTCAAGTGGCGGCAATAAAAAAAGACTGCCTTTCACCATTTTGTGACTAATTTAGCAAATAAAGTTACAAGATTGCTACGCGTAGCTATGTCCCCCGCCGCGGCAGTAAAGTCGATAAAGTCCAATAACTCAAGTAAAATTATGGAATCAAAATGACGGCAAGATATGATCAACTGCATTTGGTGGCAAACAGCTACGCAAAATTTGAGCAAAATCCCTTAATTGGATTTTGAGGAGATGTGTCGACAAAGTCTTCCTATGTTGTAATATGCATTAAGTCGATAAAGTCCCATAACTCCTGTAAAATTTGTTCAATCAAAATAGCAGCATAATATGATCAAGTACATATGGTGGCAAATATTCAAACTAAATTTCAGCATAATCTGTTCAATGGTTTATGAGGAGTTGTGCCCACAAAATGTTCCTAAGCTGTAGCATGCATTAAGTCGATAAAGTCCCATAACTCCTGTAAAATTTGACCAATCAAAATGGCGATGCGATATGATCTTGTACATATGGTGACTAACAATCCTGTAAATTATCATGAATTCGGACACATACTGCTAAAATCAAAACATAATTTAAAACGGAGAACATAATTTAATAAATATTCACATTTTTCTCAAAATTAGAACTGTATGGATAGGTTTCTATGGCAACCAAAAGGTCCTCAATCCACTGCAATGCATTTTTGACCCCTTTCCAAAAAAAAA
>MJUU01066602.1:231407-249634 GCA_002080025.1 Modiolus philippinarum
ACATATAGTGACTAACAATCCTACAAAATTTGAACAAAATCCAATACACAGTTTCTGAGGAGTTGTGTCCACAAGAAAGTGTGACGGACAGACGGACGGACGGACGGACGGACGGACGGACGGACACACGGACGCAGACCATTACTATGTCCCACCGTCGCGGTGCGGCGGGGGACAATTATATGTAAAATGTGGATGTGGTGAAAAAATTTGCATTTTGAAAAATATATTCAATGAATGATGAAGCAATGCATGAGCATATGAGTGAAATAGGTCATTTTTCAATCATAAGTTTAATTTTTTGATATTCATAATATAAGTCTATATAGCTAGTTATTGTACATTCACACATGTTTAAATGTTTGATATGAGTAATATGTTCCAAATTACAAACTACCTTTTTGAAGTTAATGCACCCAGATCTACTGCAGCAGCCATAAAAATAAAATATAATTCTTTAACTGTGTAAACAATTTCCTTAAAAAATGCATTGGTGTTCCGCGGAACACATGTGTCACCTGCACTATATATATAAAGAATTCCTGTTTTGTTGTATAATGACGATTTCCAATGATAATCAGAAAAAATCTAAATTAAAAAAAAGCAAAATGCATGGGCACATCTACAATATATATTAAAGCATTCTGCAAGTTTGGTTGGAAAGTACCAAGCCCTTCTGAGGAGTTGTGGATAATGGAGGCATACCTTTATCACTCTAATAAGCTGAAACGACAAAGTTCAAACATTGCTAGAAAATATGAAAAAATTAAAATTAATCAAAAACTAAATATGGTGCACATCTGCAATATATATTGAAGCATTCTTGCAAGTTTGGTTTGAAAGTACCAAGTGGTCTAGGAGGAGTTGCAGATAATGGAGGTATAAACTCTATATACCGTAGCTATGACTCCAATAAGCTAAAATGCTTAAATGCTAATTGCTAAAATGACAAAGTCCGAACATTGCTAGAAAATCTGAAAAAATCAAAAATTAATCAAAAACTATATGCATGGTGCACATCTGCAATATATATTGAAGCATTCTTGCAAGTTTGGATTGAATGTACCAAGCCGTCTAGGAGGAGTTGCTGATAATGGAGGTGCATACCCTATATAGCTGTGACTCCAATAAGCTAAAATGACAAAGTCCAAACATTGCTAGAAAATCTGAAAAAATCAAAATTAATCAAAAACTAAATGCATGGTGCACATCTGCAATATATATTGAAGCATTCTTGCAAGTTTGGTTTGAAAGTACCAAGCGGTCTATGAGGAGTTGCGGATAATGGAGGTATACTATTTGACTCCAATAAGCTAAAATGACAAAGTACAAATAAGCTTCAAAATCTGGAAAAACATAAATAAAGAAAAACTAAATGCATGGTGCACATCTACAATACATACTGAAGCATACCTGAAAGTTTCATTGAAAAGTACCCAGTGGTTTAAGAGGAGATGTGGATAATTGTAAAAATTTTGGAGCCATACAGACGGACGGACAGACAGACAGACAGACACAAGACGACGGATAGTGATCCTATGTGTCGATCCTGCACTAGGTGCAGACGACACAAAAATGATATGATCACTCATGCATGACTGAGGGGCCAGGGCTGCAATCTGGGCATGAAATCGGTATGTACTCCCAAAGATGCAACTACATGTCAAATATCAAGTGCCTAGGACTACTGGTATAGGCTGTACAAACTGCTTGCTTAAAGTGAGTGTTCAGGCATGACCAAGGTGCCAGGGCCACCATCTGAGCATGGAATCAGTATGTACTCCTCAAGATGCAACTGCATGTTATCAAGTGGCTAGGACTAGTGGTATAGGCTGTACAAACTGCTTGCTATCAACTTACTGTGATCATTCATATGTGAGTAAGGGGCAAGGGCCACCATCTGGGCATGGAATCAAAATGTACTCCTCAAGACACAACTGCATGTCAAATATCAAGTGCCTAGGACTACTGGTACAGGCTGTATAAACTGCTTGCTAAAAACTTAAGTGATCATTCATGCTTGACTAAGGGGCCAGTGCCACAATCTGGGCGTAGAATCCATATGTACTCTTCAAGATGCAACTGCATGTCAAATATCAAGTGCCTAGGACTACTGGTATAGGCTGTAGAAACTGCTTGCTAAAAATTTAAAGTGATATAGTTCATGATTAAGAGGCCAGGGTAATAAACTATAGAGCTGATTATTGTGAGGAATCTCAAGATACGATATGTATCCTGATATCTGCATGTGATACGATACTATCATGATACGTATCATGGTATTGTAAATCTTGTTTTCTTGACATAAATTCACAGATATCAAGACTATGAATTGCATTGTACAATGTTTTAATATTTGAGCCATGTATCTGTCATAATTGTAATTAAATATTAGTAATATATCAATTTATAAACCATGGGAGCATTCACAATAACAATTTTGTTTACATCTATGAATTCTGCCATATTGGTACCAATAAAACACAGATCAGATCGGGTGGGGTTGTATAAAACAAAGCCGTTTTCGGACCAACGATAAGATACGGGAATCGTCATCACTTTGGATCGATATAATCGATTCATAGATGAATCGTTTCCCCTCTGATAAACTAAGTAGGGATTTGAGTTGTACCCATAATGATG
The DNA here is from genome assembly GCA_002080025.1 of Modiolus philippinarum. Classification (NCBI taxonomy): domain Eukaryota; kingdom Metazoa; phylum Mollusca; class Bivalvia; order Mytilida; family Modiolidae; genus Modiolus; species Modiolus philippinarum. Next base: position 234,051 of record MJUU01066602.1, read on the forward strand.
CAACTGCACATCAAATATTATGGACTTACAACTAGCATAAGCTTGTTAATTCACAAAAGTTTGCAATTGTTGATGCCGCCGGAAATGCAAATGCAACTTTTTCGTCGCGGGCGAGACAATAAATGGCAAAAAAAACCTGAATTTTTCCCTATTTTTCTTACAGCAATTATCTCCTTTTTATAGAACAGGACTTTGGCTTGCTGAAGAGGTTCAATATTTTGCATGAAAGTGGCTGATTTGATCAAATCTACCTATTTAAGACATGAAAATCCTTTTGCCAACATTCCTACAGTAACTTTTTGTCAGATGTGCAAGAATGATATGCGTATATATGCTCATCAGTTTTAAGCACCCAATTACTACCTAATTTATTTTGCGGTCAGACATTGCCTATATTCACACAATTGTTGTACTTGAAAATAGACTATGCATGCATGTTTATTTGGTAACATATAAGTTATGTTGTAAATATTAAGTGCTGTACGTGTTCATGTTAAACATGCTTTTTAATAGAAAAAGAATGTTTAGTAACTTTTACTAATAATTCATATAGTTTCAATTAGATGTTTGAAATAATTCCAAATAATTTTTTTTTCATCAAATACTTATCAACATTGTGTTTAACAGATACATGTAATGTACTACACTGTTATGTAGTAGCATGAACCTTGTTTTCCACATCCATAGGTCTCTTTCTATCTCCTTCTCAGGACATTATAACTAGCTATTGAGTTCTCCTTGGATGTTGGATTATACTTTTTTCTTTGACACTACGTACATGTACGTATACCATCCAAATTTATATAGAGCACCTCTGCTCTGTGAAATATGGATCATAACATCAAAAAAAAAGTATGATCCAATGCCATCGCTGCAAAATTTCTCTGCAGGATCTGGACCAAAGTATCCGCTGTGAGACTATTACATAACCAGTAACAGGTACCTGTGTCAATAACTTCTGTTATAAAATGTAACAGTTATACAGTTGTTGTAAATCTACTTGCCATAGACACATGTAGCCTGTGATATTATTCAAATACTAACCCATGAACCATTCCATTTTCTTTGTAATTAACTTGTACAAATTTTCCAAATCTACTAGAGTTGTTATTATGTACTGTTTTAGCATTGCCAAAAGCCTGAAACGAAAAAACAAAAACAGATTTGTTTATATTCTTATTCTAGAAAGCATTTATTTCACGTTATAGATATATGTATGTACTACTAGTATATAACTTTACCACTGAAGATACATGATAAGTTAAATTTTCTATAATTATTCCAAGTGAAAGGAATCAAATTCCAAGTTCGTACATATACAATGTACATTGTTGTATTTCATAAACATAGAAAGCAGCCACAGCCTGCTAAGCTCACCTCATTGCACAGCATTGTCACATGTTAAACATGTCAGTAAACAGGAACGGACATCATTCTTAATAACAGAGTCATTCATGCATAAAAATGTAGGTCACAGACTGCATCCAAAGCATTCACTGCAGCTGTCATCCCAAAATCCTTATTATGCGTTAAATGTAGGTCACAGACAGCATCCGATGCATTCAGTATTGTTGTCATCCAAAAACGCATCATACATGCCAATATTGTTGATGTGGGACATGTCAGTAAGCAAGAATGGACTTTAACCATTCTACCTAACCAAGTCACTCATGCGTAAAGTTAGGTCACATACAGCATCCGAGCATGCATTGTTGTTGTCACCCAAAACCCATGATACATGCCAATATGGTTGATGTGGGACATGTCAGTAAGCCAGAATGGACTTCAACCATTCTACCTAACCAAGTCGCTCATGCGTAAAATGTAGGTCACAAAACAGCATCCAAGGCATGCAATGTTGTTGTCATCCCAAAACTCATCATACATACCAATATGGTTGATGTGGGACATGTCAGTAAGCAAGAATGGACTTTAACCATTCTACCTAATTATAACCAAGTCACTCATGCATAAAATTTAGGACACAAACAGCATCCGAAGCATGCATTGTTGTTGTCATCCTAAAACGCATCATACATATACCAATATGGTGATGTGGGACATGTCAGTAAACAAGAATGGACTTTAACCATTCTACCTAACCAAGTCACTCATGCATAAAATGTAGGTCACAGACAGCATCCGAAGCATGCATTGTTGTTGTCATCCCAAAACTCATCATACATACCAATATGGTTGATGTGGGACATGTCAGTAAGGGAAAATGAACTTTGACCATTCTACCTTACCTATTCGCTCATGCGTAAAATGTAGGTTACAGACAGCATCCAAAGCATGCATTGTTGTTGTCATCCAAAATGCATCATACATATACCAATATGGTTGATGTGGGACATGTCAGTAAGCAGAAATGGACTATAACCATTCTACCTTTCCTAGTTGCTCATGCATAAATGTAGGTCACAGACAGCATCCGAAGCATGCATTGTTGTTGTCATCCCAAAACCCATCATACATACCAATATGGTTGATGTGGGACATGTCAGCAAGCCGGAACAGACTTTAACCATTCTTCCTAACCAAGTCGCTCATGTGTAGAATGTAGGTCACATACAGCATCCGAAGCATGCATTGTTGTTGTCATCCCATAACCCATCATACATGCCAATATGGTTGATGTGGGACTTGTCAGTAAGCAGGAATGGGCTTAAACCATTCTTCCTAACCGGACACAGACGCCAAAGTGGATGCAGACGCAGACGCTAGGGGTATCACATAAGCTCCCCTCACTTTGTGATCGATGAGGTGAGCTAAAATCAGCAGTATTGACAACTTTTTCTTCAATTTACATCTTTAAATAAATAAACTGTAGGATTTTGTTATAATTTTGTCACCGTTTTGGAGTACTTATTGTTTTTGGTACATGTAATAAATAATAGTAGGTTTTATCTGAAAGTAAGGGCAAAAAGGGAAAAAAGATTTTCAACATGATTGTGATCTTCTGCCATTGTAAGTGTTTCCTGTTATCCTCTCTCCATTAATTTCAAAAACTGTAATGTTAAGTGGTGTCAAAAGAAACGACTGGAATTTTAACAAGGTTTTACTGCACTTGAAAATACATTAAATGACATTTAGGCCACTGGCCTTCATCAGTTCTCTCAATAATTAAAACAGTACAAGGTGGCCCTCTCCATTGCTTCCTACAGAGGGAATGATGAAAGCCAATGGTTGAAACATCATTTATGGTTATTTTAACAAATCTTTTATTCAAAATATATCCTTACCAGTTTTTTTTTCTGATGATACACTTGTAGATATTAATAGTAATAGAAAAAAATTTAACAGTGTTGTACACATTTTTAAAAAATTCAAATTGAAAAAAAATGTGCAATTATTCTTACTTCATAGAAAACCTTTAACCTCACCTTTATAAGATTATTTAACCACAATACGAACACACAAACACACAAACATACACATAACCAACACAGACATATCCCACTATCATCCATTACTCGAAACATCCATTTTTGTGAATATTGTTCTACGAAAATGTGCTATATAAATTTGTTTGATGTTTTTTGTTGTGTGTGACCAAGTGAGAATAATTGTAATCTTTACTAAATATGTACACATTGCCCCCAATACACATTTGTAAATTTGATGTATTGCATGTAGATAAGAATAAATAATAAAGTGACAAGTTATGGAGGCTGCTTTTCCCCTGTAGTCATGTGTATTGTTTGTCTGACATAAACCTCTGGGCAGCAATAAGCAGAGCAAGAAATATACATTCACTAGGATTTTGCATTTTTGACATATATACTTCCAGGACTTCATTTTATCTAATATATGAATTCTGGGATATGAATTCACAATTTCAGAATTGTATATTTTTTGTAAAAATAAATTTTGTAATACAAATGTAATTTACCCAAATTATATCATATCAAAGACAGCTCTATGCTACAAAATATTATTTTTCTGTCACTTTCCTCGAAATTTCTCCAGACTTCATTGTACATGTATTCTTTGCCATTCTTGTCAACGTGGCCAATTTCTGGCTTAATTCTGCATGAACTTTTTTTTTTTTTCAAAAAAGGTACAGTTCTATCTTTAATCCCCACTCCCTTTCCCATAAGGAAAAGAAAACTAGCATCTTGTAACGTCATGTCAATGGGAATTCAAATAAGTACACACTTCACATACAAGATGATATATATATGTATGTAGGTACACCCTAACCAAAAAGTCTGCTAGAAATTAGAGATTCTGTCGACGTCCCTCCCAAAGTAATATAGTAACACAGGGTTGGCGCTGGGCTTCGCCAATGTCGCAGTTTGCGATTTTATTTTCATTCTGGCGACAAAAAATCGTACCTGGAGATTTTTTTTGCCGACAACGTTTTTCAAATCATCTTGTCGGTATTATCCAGTTTTTACCCTTCTTAGTTGAAACCTTTCATGATTTTTGTTGTTAAAATAATCATAGGTAATAATTTAATGTCAATTCAAATTCATAGCCTCTGGCAACAATATTGTTGTCCATTGATTGTTTCCGGTCATCTGTTGGTTGCATTACATGTTTATTTACCTGTGCACATGCCAAAATGATTTGTGACAGATACAAGCCCAATCAAAGGAATTGAAAGAGTATTATTATACACTAAAATTTTATACTCTTCATTTTTTTCGTTTAATATCACTTCTTATTTTCATAAATGTCCTCGAAAACAAATGGATTAAATTACGCAATTATGAAGTTGAGTTACTTCCCCTTTTCTATGTTGTGAAAACAAAATTAAAGAGGCTTTTGAGTGTTACTTTTTACTAAAAATTGTATATCAAGTCTTATAAAATAAAAAATTGAACTAATTATAAGAAATAATATTGAAGTTTAACAAACTTTATCCAAATAATTGCAAATTCAATTTTTGTTTAATACTTTTATTGACCTATTTAAGAATTGAATGCATTATTTTGAAGTTTCATTGTAGTATGAAAGTGTTGACCGAAGCACATTTTTAGTTCGCCTCAACGAAGTTGAGGGGGACTATTGGAGTACCCCCGGCGTCCGTCTACGTCTATGTCCGCATTTGGGCATATATCTCTGCAACTATGCATGGTAGGATCATCAAACTTTGTATCTTGACTAGTGCATCTTGGGCTATCTCACAGCCTCCAAGAAAATTGGGTCTCTTTGACCTATATTTTCTGCTTGAACGACTTACATTCAAGTTTACGTCCAAGTTCAGATCTCAGTCACTTTACATGGTAGGATCATGTAACCTTGCATATGCATGCATCTCTGATGGTAGGTCAGCATCCAGTCAAAATTAGGTCACTTTGACCTATATTTTCTGCTTGAATGACTTACATTCAAGTTTCATCCGAGTTCAGATCTCAGTCACTATACATGGTAGGATCATGTAACCTAGCATATGCATGTATCTCTGATGGTAGGTCAGCATCCGGGCAAAATTAGGTCACTTTGACCTATATTTTCCGCTTGAACGACTTACATTCAAGTTTACATCCGAGTTCAGATCTCAGTCACTATACATGGTAGGATCATGTAACCTTGCATATGCATGCATCTCTGATGGAAGGTTAGCATCCAGGCAAAATTAGGTCAGTTTGACCTATATTTTACGCTTGATTGATTTACATTCAAGTTTTCGGACGAGTTCAGATCTCAGTCACTATACATGGTAGGATCATGTAATCTTCCATATGCATGCAACTCTGATGGTGTATCAGCATCCAGGCAAAATTAGGTCACTTTGACCTATATTTTATGCTTGATTGATTTACATTCAAGTTTTCTGACTAGTTCAGATCTCAGTCACTACACATGGGAGGATCATGTAACCTTGCATATGCATACATCTCTGATGGTTGGTCAGCATCCAGGCAAAATTAGGACACCTTGACCTATATTTTATATGCTTGATTGATTTACATTCAAGTTTTAGGACGAGTTCAGATCTTAGTCACTATACATGGTACAATCATGTAACCTGGCATATGCATATAACTCTGATGGTAGATCAGCATCCAGACAAAATTAGGTCACTTTGACCTATATTTTCCGCTTGATTGATTTACATCCAAGCTTTTAGACAGGTTCATAACTCAGTCACTTTACATGGTAGGATAATGTAACCTTGCATAGGCATGCATCCCTGATGGTACATCAGCATCCAGGCAAAAGTATGTGACTTTGACTTATGTTTTACGCATGAGTGATTTATGTCCAAGTTTTCAGATCTCAGTCACTATACATGGTAGGATCATGTAACCTTGCTTAGGCATGCAAATGTAATGTCAACATCCAGTCAAAATTTTGTTACTGTGACAAAGTGCCATAACAAGGCGAACTCTGTAATCGTTGATTACCTATGTTTAATGAAGTAGCGCTTCATGTTCAAAATGTGCACACCGTCAACACTTTCATAATCCCTATGAAACTTCAAAATAATGCATTCAATACTTATAATTACATTTTAAAAACAAATCATAAAAAACAAATTTATTAAGAAATTAGTACGTAATGTACAATGGGATTCTTTTTTACTAATTCGTCCGCTACGTGGTCATATGATCAAATGTGTTTCATGGGAATTGCACTTCACATTGATATGCCACGTGAGCAATGTTCACCTATCAAATTCACGGAATTCAAATGAATATTCATGAAATGTAATTATTGAAAGATAAACTATTTATTTGAAAATAAATGTCTTATAAATTTACCTTTTTTCCCTCAATTCATGTGATACTAGTGCCTTTAATTCTCAAGAAAAGTCCAGAATTACATGTCAGTCGAAGATACAGTCATAGACAAAACCAATAATCAAGGAATATTCAGCAAGTAATTCAAAGCATGTAAATGATGAAGAAGAAAAAGATTTTTAAAAAATCCCTCATTGTAAGGGGAATAAAAACATCTCTCTGCAGATGAAACATTAACGACTTTGAAATTGAAGGACATAACTATAAAAAGTTTGAAAATAGTACCCTCAAAAGGCAGCAAACAAGGAATGTTAAACATACGATTCAAACCGAAACAGCAAAGCATGTAATTGATAAAAGAATTTGTGCCATCAAAACAAAAGAATACAAAATAGAACTATTCATTAAGGGTGGAAGAAAGAGAGCACAAAAGTCTATTGTCCAACCTAGAAAACCAATTGGATGCTTCCTAATTGGCGACAAATTTTTGTAATTGGTGACAAAAACTACAAGTTGGCGATTTTTCTTGCGACAGATATTCAGAAGCCAGAGTCATCCGTGATAACAAAGAGAATCCTTTGTTGTACTAATATCTTTTTTTATTTATACAATTTTAACATTTCGGTCTCCTTTAAATATATTCAAATCCATACATGTACATGAATATTACATCTTAATACATGTATATGTCTCTATTGGTTTATACTATGACTAGTCAAATAACCATTGGTCTTAGGTTTAAACTGATGAGACATGAAGTCAACTAGACATTCATTTCTCACCTGAACAATGTACCCTTCAGGTAACATATCACCTTTTATCTATTTAGCAATAACAGCTGCCCTTAACATTCTATTAAACATGGCTTATGTCAAAGTATATCTATTACAAACTGCATATATGAAAATGACTTTGCAGGTACTCAGATGTGAAAATAAGAAAAACAATGTTGTACCATTTGTTGAGGATCACATATTTCTCTGTGTTTAATTCTTGCATCCTATACTGATGGAATGACAATTTGCAGAACTCTGTTTCACTACATTTTTTTTTTTTTTTTTTTTTTGGGGGGGGGTAATTTTCAGTAGTTAAAATAATCTTTCTCCTGCTAACTGAATAAAAGTAGTTTATAAACTACAGGACAATTGGATAAAAGATTGTTGCTCTGCTGTATGGTTATTGTGCAGTACATGAACATGTCTAATGTTGAAACGAAAAAAATTACGAAGAAAAAAATGCCCTATTTACTGGATGTCTGAAAACCAAAAAAAAAATAGACTATTAATGCCATGGATTATTTAGATATTATTAGATACATGTAGAATGTGTGGGTGGTTATAATTTGATTGACTTGTGACAATAATACAGACAGTTGATAGGTGTATTTGTATATAAATAAAAATCGATACTAACATTGACCAAACCAATCTTAATCACTGCTATGCATATTGTCCCATCTTGCTTATTTTGTATTTTTTTTATGCAAAAGGTATACATTTTCATTATACTGGTACAATGTATTACTCCCCTTTGGGTCGTTGTCTCTTTGACACATTCCCCGCTTCCCTTCTTTTTTCTATTTCAGGACAAATAGGACTTATAATAGGGTCTCAAGTTTTTGTTGTTTTTTTTTATTACATGTATATTAATTTTTTACAACAGGAACTAAAATTGTCCCAAAACAAATCACTTGGGGAAAAAAAAGTAATTTGTTTTTATAAATATATTGTAATAAGAGGCCTTTCCCAATATTGTAAGCCAGATCTGCATATAAAATACCACAATTTCAGTGCACAATTTAGTGGATTGTTTCCCCTTTAAGAAGTTTGATTTTGAGATAGCAAAAAAAATTATTGTTCTATATAGTTTGTTGACATGCATGTTATACAAATTAACACATCTGCATGTAGATCAATACCTTTGTTTTTGTTTTGGATTTTGAGGGTTTTATTTGCTAATAGCTTTTTGAGGCAAAGTCTATCAGTATGAAAAGATTTATATTCATTTGGACTTTCATTGATTCAACACAATCTTTTATAAAAGACAAGATAGAGCAATATTTAATTATAGTATCTTATCTAATTATAAAATTATCCAATCATTTTTGTCTACAATCTTAACAATTTTAAAATGTTCAAATAAAACAAGTATTAATCAACATACGGTTAGGTGTAACTTAAAAAGGAAATAGATGGGACGATAGGAAAAAGACAACTTCCTTTGTTTAACACAAACTTCAACTGGTATCAATTAAAAAGCTTTATATACATATGCATGTACATGCACCCTTATAAAGAACAACTGTAACCCTTTTCTGTTTTTCTACAATTCAAAACTTTCAAATTACATGAATTAATTTACTGTCAGATAAATTTATGCAAAACAGGGCAGGCTTATCACTAAGTATAGTAGTCAATGTGTACACTTGGCAATCTACAATCGAGAGTACATGTACTAGTATATTATTGTGGATGTCCTGAAATCTATATCTAATGTTTCACAATATCAAAGCAGTATCAGCCTTGATGCCATAATAACAGTCCAAGTATCAGGTGCATATATAACAAGATATGAACAACATACAATTGTATCCTGAATTTTATTGGAATGTGACTTTACAATTTTGAGGGAATTGCAGGATAACAAAACAAAGTAACAAATGAGCTTTTTGGCTTGGTGAACCTCTGAAACCTTTTTAAGCAACCAGTGCACAACTAGATCAGCTGAACAACATACTATTACATTTTTATGTACCCTGGAAGTTTATTTGAAAGTGGACTAACAATTTTGAAGGAGTTATATGGATTTACAAACTGAAAGACAAGACAAAGTAAGGAGATGGATAGTAATCTCTGTGTCAGCTCTGCTTACAGAATTATGAATTAGGAAAGCAGAGAATACCATAGAACTAAGCACCAGCTGCAACTGTTTAAATATGAAATGAACAAGAAAATTTCAATAATAAATTGCATCATTTTGGCATAGCATGCATGAAATTATACAAACCTCTAATACAGGCCCTGCACCAAGTATAGTTTGTTCAACTCCACTACCATGTGCACCTTTCTGACTTAATGCCGTAAGGTGATGAAGTAACAGATTGTTTGTTTCAGTTTTCCCCGATCCCGATTCCCCTGAAATAACAATACACTGATTTTTCTTTCTCCGCAGCATTGTATAAAATGCTGCATCCGCAATTGCAAAGATATGAGGTGGTAATTCTCCTAAACGTTTATTTTGGTACATTTTCACATATTTTGGATTGTAGATAGGAAAAAATTTGAATGGATTAACAGCTATCAAAATAGATCCCACATACGTATAAATATTAGAATCACTAAATCTTGATTTTATGTTTTCTAACAATGTTCGTTCATTTAAATCGGGAAGATTGCACAGATCTGAATATTGCTTATCTCTAGTTACTTGCTGAAGGAAACTAGTCAAAAATGTTTCTATTGCATTTAATTCCTCTGAACATTCCCTCCACGACAACGTTCGATCAGGAATTTCCAGATCCTTTTTCCGAATGTAAAACCTATATCCAGTTAATCCAGTTCGATCATTTGCACTATTCATAATTTTTGGCCACATTAACTGAATTCTTACAGGAGTTTCTGTTGGTTCCAACCGTCGTTCCTTACAAAGTTGTCCAGAGGATGAAAATACCTCAGACAATTCATACTTTTCTGGATCATTTAATTTCAGCTTTATACATGCAGAGACGACAATGTCTGCTGAACATGTCGTCTTCTCCGCCTCAATGGATGTAAATTCTACATCTGTATTCAGTTGTCCTGGATAAACACGAACCATATAGGTCTCCATGCTCATCCGTCGGACAATTTTAACACTTTTGTTTCTTGTAGCCATGTTTGTTTCTTTTAAGAATATGTATGAAAATTCATGATGATATTGTCTGTGAATAAAATGTCCATCTTTTAAACAAGAAAGAAAACAATTCTTGCATGGTTTATTCTGTCAACCTGAAATTATAAAATTAATTTAACTTATTAAGCATAATTTTCATATTCAAATTAAGCAAAGAAAAAAATCTGAAGTTGTTACGTACATGAAATATTTGGATTAGGAATTAAATAATATTTTCTCACATGTTGCTTTGTTAAATGTCAACTGGGTCTTCGACAACCTAATGTTCTGTAATAGAAATAAGAGTTACCGTAAATTGATTGGTCCATTAGAAGCCATCTATACAGCAAACACAATATCACATTGGAATCTCCATTTCAGTAATTTATTTGGTGACAGTTTAATAAAGTACAAGAAAGTGTAGTACATTGTACATCAACATTCAAGTTTCACAATCATTTCAACAGAAACAAACATGAGAAACAAGATGAACTCTCCAAGGAGTAAGACCGTGTGTGATGACACTTTGAGCAACATCACTCATAAGAGAAATGATATGTCCAAATGAAAATCTAGCCAGGGACATGTCAAATCTGATAGATCCAAAGAAACGACTCAATGTTAGGTCTTGCCAATGTAAACACGTCAGCCCCAAGTTGTGGGACTGCAAAATAATACTGGTTAACCATCTTGTAACGGCAATCATATAATTTTCAAGCGATCCTAATCACATACTTGGAGAAATAGTCTGGTTAGTAATTAACGGTCCTTGTATTGGGAGGACGCTTTAGTATGCCCTATCAGGGTGAGATATATATGTATACTGGTACATGTATTAAGCTATCTGATATAACATTCCTACAGTGTACATGTACATTGTACAAGTACAATTTAGCTTAAAACTGGGAACTACTCTTCATAACAGCACTGAGATTCCACAATCAAACTAACACAAATGTCCATACAATATAAACAAAATATTGTCACTTTTTTGTAGGAAGTTGGCACTTCTACTTCTGGCATTTTTTAAATTAAAAAAAAAAGAACTGAACACTACTGACCTGTGTTTATTGAGATTTCTTAGACATACATCATGACTTAAATAAATAAATATGGCAAATGAACAAGATTCCAATTAAAAACCTCCCCTGGAAGCTAAGTGATAAGGCCAATGATAAAGGGGTCAGTTTCAGACATGGACAGAGAAATAAATTATATGTTGATTATTTTGATATCATGTGACATATTGGTATGCAGTATGTCAGAAGGTTGTTATGGAAGCTTTATCATATCATATCTGGCATCAGATACAAGTACATGTATAAGTCAATTAATATTTACATTTGTTAACCTGTCATCCTATTTGTTTTAAAAAATTAGAAAATTTGGGATTATAAAATTATCGAAACATGTCAAACAAATTCTTTATTGGAATTTTAATTTTTTGGAAACACTGCTTTCTTTTTTTTCCAAACAGCAAAAATATACCAAATCATATGGCGCATCTTATAGAATTACAAGAACAACTGCAGCAGTTTTCCAGAACTACATGTACATGTATCTTCCAATCAAATATGAAGTTCTTAATATATCAGCAGCTTTTCAGAGACTAATGCTCTCAACATATAAAGGCCTCCGATGTCACACATAAAGAATTCTGGATTTTCTAAACCAAGATGCATGTCATTCAACTCAGCCCAGGCCATAAAGAACTTTGATGTTTCTAAACCAAGTCCTCTGATGTCCTCAATGAAGGCCTCAGCTGTCTCTCAGTCAATGCCCTCCGATGTCTATCAACTCAAGGCCCCTATGATGTCTATCAACCAGGCCCCTCCAATGTAAAAATCTGACATTATGATGTAAAAGAGCAAGTGTATATTTATGAACAGTGTGATCAATATTCCTTTTTAATTTGTCCAACATTGTTTTACCTCTTCATTAAATCACCCAAAAGCACCTCCAATTCTGAGTACATTGTATGTAAATTAACACTGAGGATTTATGAATATTAATTACTTTTACACCAAATTTAAAATGTAACATAAAAATAAACATCATACTATAAAAACACAATCTTTTCTTCGTTTAAAAGACCAAGAAAAAGTCAATAGATATATAAATGTATACAAAACAGACTCACCCTAATATTTTACACAAGAAGGATATGATATTTAAGGAAGTATGAACATTTTTCTTATTGTTGACTAGTTGTCATCTGTGACCCAGATTTCTCTCTAATCCTCAACATTTTTTATCTTAAGATCGTCATATTATTACAACACAAATCTGTACATGTAGACCTAACTATTCAGAAAATTTTCTACAGTCAACTACTTGAATGGAGTCACTGATTCTGTTGTCAATATACAAACCATTTATCTACCCCTTTCCCTGTAAAAGTGGCTTATAAAAAACTCAACTAGGCCTACATGCTAATGAGTTTCTAAAAATTCTTGTACATTTTTTGTAAGTGTTTTTTTTTTCTCTCAATAGAAGAACAATGTAATTGTGCTGTACCAGTAGCGCCTTAGATAACTGAAGTTGATTTCTCAAAATTTCGTGTTTTATTTTGAATTAAATGGAGCAATTTTAAAGCAAATAATTTCCACTACACAGCATGATTTTCAGTGTTGTCCATAATAAATAAAATGCAAACTTCTGGATTTAGAAAAAAAAAATCCTCGATTCTGGTCCCGTCCTGTCCCCATTTTCTTTCAGCCTTGAAAAGATTTTACTTTGATTTTTTGCTCATATTTGTTTTTGTTTTTTATTTAATGAAAATTAACAGCATTTTAATGTAGATAGACACTGTTGCGCTGCGCAATTTAATGGTGCATTTGAATAATATAAAGTCTAATACGGGTTTGGTTTGATTTTTTTGGCCAGAATAGTCATTTGGTAGGTTTTCCTTTGTGACGTCATAATTGATTGACTACAGTGAAACGTCATATTTCGTCTACTTTGCTGCAAATTAACTCCTTTTTCCCGTAAATAATTTTCATTACTGTAATTTTGTCAAATATCCCTGTTAAAAGCATGGTGACCCTATACATTTTTTCGCCTTTTCCTCTAGTTGAAATTATAAACGATCTAATAAAAAAAGTACAAAAAATTCCCATGGAAAAAAGATTCATTTCTGTAAAGGTAAAGATTGCCTTTCCATATTTCCCCGTACATTCTTTGTAAATTTAGGTGAAAAATGGCAAAAAATGCACAAACTTCGACCTAGATTCCATAAAAAACAAGCATGGTGACCCGTACTTTTAATCAAGGATTTCAAAAGTGTAGGATGGAGTCTTCAATTGTGCTGATTTGTAACAAAATCTCATGGATGTAAATATAAGTGTCTATCTACCTTAAAATATGGCTGATACTTAATTCCCCCTACCATTCTTCGGTTTTCAAAAGGTTCGATAAGAAACCAGAGAAATTTTGTTATATATGGCCTACTAATAAAATGTTTCATGATGGACAGAGCAGAATGCAGGAAATACAATAAATGTAAAGCATTTTCCATGACATTCACAAATAATACAGAAATAAACACTCAAGGACCCAATTGCAAGTGTTTCCTTGCATCAAATTTACATTTCCATTTACAACAGACATATTCATATCAGTGTGAATGACATTATCACAATAGGTATACATACACCTTTCAGTAGTGTGAGGTGATGTCATAATTAGTAATTTATTCTGCAAAATATTTTACTGATACTATCTTTATTGCTTTGTATCTATCATCTTTGTCAAGTCTTGATCAGCACATTAATTAGGGCCAACAAAACTGCCCTTATAAATGCCTCTTCAATGAGCAGCAAATGGAACAAAAGCCTCAAAGGCCAATTTTAAATGAATGGTCGGAAAAAAATTCAGAGATTTTATAAAAAGTTGAAAAATTTAATTGTATACATTACTTGTGCACTGATGTGTCTCCGTATTGCCTTAAAATTACTGTAAAATAACTCTGGTACAGCTATAAAATAGAACTAGTGATAGAGAGAGAGAAGGATATGCACTGTTAAAGTACATGTATGCTTGACTATCCCCTCCCCATTTTCCAGCTTCTATACAAAAGATGACAATTCAAGGTGTCTGCAGAATTCATTTCCTATTCTAGAATTTTGTGAAATGTTCAAAATATAAAATAAAATCTGGGGTCACCATGCATTTTAGAGAAAAAACTGAAAATGAAAATGTAAGCATTTTACAAATGATAGGGGAAATGACTATACAAATGTATAAGTGGATAAATGTAAAAATCTTTTATATATGTACATTTTGTTTATACTTTCCTTGTGTTTTAATTAAATTCATTATATATTGTATTGTTTACATATAAAAAAATAAAAATCTGGGGTCAACCTTTAATAAAGGAGATAAATTGTGAAATGCTTATTTCTCTCTATATATATATCTATATGAAATTCTTTCAACAAATTTGATAATGTATGAAACCTAAATGAACAAGTATAAAAACAAACAGTTATAGGTTATCAACGATTACAGAGTTCGCCTCGTTATGGCACTTTGTCACAGTAACAAAATTTTGACTGGATGTTGACATCACATTTGCATGCCTAAGCAAGGTTACATGATCCTACCATGTATAGTGACTGAGATCTGAACTTGCCTGAAAACTTGGACATAAATAACTCATGTGTAAAACATAAGTAAAAGTGACCTACTTTTGCCTGGATGCTGATGTACCATCAGGGATGCATGCCTATGCAGCAAGGTTACATTATCCTACCATGTACAGTGACTGAGATCTGAACTTGCCCAAAAACTTGAATGTAAATCAATAAAGCGGGAAATATAGGTCAATGTTGGATGCTGATCTATCATCAGAGATGGATGCATATGCAAGGTTACATGATCCTACCATGTAAAGTGACTGATATCTGAACTCCTCTGAAAACTTAAATGTAAATCAATCAAGCAGAAAATATAGGTCAAAGTGACCTAATTTTGTCTGGATGCTGATCTACCATCAGAGTTATATGCATATGCCAGGTT
>MJUU01066602.1:249661-260181 GCA_002080025.1 Modiolus philippinarum
AATGTAAATCAATCAAGCATAAAATATAGGTCAAGGTGTCCTAATTTTGCCTGGATGCTGATTCACCATCAGAGTTGCATGCATATGCAAGGTTACATGATCCTACCATGTAGAGTGACTAAGATCTGAACTCGGACGTAAACTTGAATGTAAGTCATTCAAGCGGAAAATATAGGTCAAAGTGACCTTATTTTGCCTGGATGCTGACCTACCATCAGAGATGCATGCATATCGAAGGTTACATGATCCAACCATGTATAGTGACTAAGATCTGAACTCGGATGTAAAATTGAATGTTAGTCGTTCAAGCTGAAAATATAGGTCAGAGAGACCCAATTTTCTTGGAGGCTGTGAGATAGCCCAAGATGCATCTGCATACAAAGTTTGTTGACCCTACCATGCATAGTTGCAGAGAGATATGCCCAAATGCGGATGTTGACGTAGACGTTGATGCGGACGCCGGGGGTACTCCAATAGTCCCCCTCAACTTCGTTGAGGCGAACTAAAAATGGCAGGATAATACCACTGATGCCATGAATCGATCCTATCAAGGTAATTATTTGTCATGTTTCTTATATTGGTACTCAGAGGCAATTTTTGATTCAGCAGCGACATAGGAAATTTTTATGAGACTATTTCCACTACTGACAATGTGGAATAATACATATGAATATTTGCAAAAAAATAAAAATAAACATTTTTTAAAAACCACTTTACAAATACCTAATTTATAAAAACCTACAAAGGATTAGACTAAACTGGCATAAATTTTGATGTTTGAGGGTGTTCTAACTGATGACTATTTGATTGTAATATCTACATACATTACACTAAACAAACAATATACACCATGCTTTGTACATAAGGTAGGCTAATTATTCCCTGGATACAAATCAATTTATCAGATTTGGTCACATCTTATTTTTATATGCAACAATTTTGTGATTGTCTACAGGAAATTACTCATTATTATTATTATAGTATATTGTGTATGTTCTATTCAGAAAATTCTAAAAAAAAAAATATTGTACTGCAAAGAGCTTATTATCAATATATGCCTTTTTTCATATGAAAACTAATTTTTTTCGCCGAAAATTGTTTTCTGATTTTCCTAAAAACTGAAAGGGACCTTCCTATGAGCTAGTCAAACATTCTGTATAAAAATCATAAAAAAAAATCATAGGTATAAACGATTACAAAGTTCGCCTCATTATGGCATATGGACATAGCAACCCAAATTTGCCAGGGTACTGACCTACCATCCAAGATGCATACATACAAAAGTTTAGATGATCTTAACATGCACACAGACTGAGATCTAAACTCAGACATAAACTGAATGTTACTGAAGTGAAAAATGTAGGTCAAAGTGACCTAATTTTGCCTGGATGCTGACCTACCAACAAAGATGCATGCATATCCAAGATTAGATGATCCTACCATGTACAGTTACTGAGATCTGCACTCAGACCTAAACTTGAATGTAAGTGGATCATGTGCATAATACAGGTCAAAGTGACCTACTTCTGCTGTTTCAACCTACCACCAAAGATGCATGCACATGCAAGGTAAGATGATCCTACCATGTACAATACCTGAGATATGAACTCAGACTAAAACTTGAGTGTAAGTAAATCATGCAGAAAATGTAGGTCAAAATGATCTAATTTTGTCTGAAAGCTGACCTACCACCAAAGATGCGTGCACATGCAAGGTTAAATGATTCTACCATGTACATATGAACTCGGACGTAAAGTTGAATGTAAGTCAATCATGCCGAAAATGTAGGCCAAAATCATCTATGCTGACCTACTGCCAAAGATGCATGCACATGCAAAGTTAGATGGTCCTACCATATACAGGACCTGAGATATGAACTCGGACGTAAACTTGAATGTAAGTCAATCCTGCTGAAAATGTAGGTCAAAGTGATCTTATTTTGCCTACCACCAAAGATGCATGCACATGCAAGGTTAGATGATCCTATCATGTACAGTAACTGAGATAAGAACTCAGACCTAAAGTTAAATGCAAGGCAATCAAGCGTAAAATATAGGTAAAAGAGACTTAATTTTCCTTGAGGCTGTGAGAAAACCGAAGATTCACCTGCATACAAAGTTTGAGGACCCTACCCTTCATAGTTCCCAATTCATGCAAGTTATACCAAATGTGGATGTGGACGCGGACATGGACACCAAGGGTACTCCAATAGTCCCCCTCAACTTCTTAGAGGCGAAATAAAAACAGATGAAATCGATGATGGCAATCATAAGTTATTCTACAACATGGGAAATGCTGACTGTCAGACATACAGATGACAGATTGACAGACATGCAGACAGATGGAGACTTGACTTATTATTATAGGGTGCTGCCATTTCATGACAGGGCCCTCAGCTTAATGTAGGCATCATTTTATTCTTCTGGTTGTTCACAAATTTTAGAAGGGTCAAAACATATGCATATAACAGGGTCTGTAAGTCTCGTCACCTTACATCATGATTTCCCGATTCAATTTCAATTTGAAAACAGTCCCACCAAAAACATGAGTATTAGAATTATGTTCACATGTCACCTATTCATGAACAAAATGCAAACCTTAAGCAATGTACACCAAGGGTTACCGAAAGTTGCTTATTATCTCAAATGTAAAGTGAACATATTTTTTTAAGTTTCCTTATGGACATGACAATCATGATAATTTTAAGTCAACTGTAATTTTCTAATTATTGATTGACACATTCAATACAAGTACTTCCTGTAAACAATGCAATTATGTACAGAGTACTGGGAATGTGTGATCACATTTTCTTTATTTTTTTTTTTTTCGTAATAAGATTCTAAATGGCACCAGGTTGCACAAGCCAAGTTGTAACTTCAAATATTATGTCACCACGTTAATGTGGAGAAAAATCAATAGGCTTGTTCCAGAATCCAATCAGTGACATCACAAAATCAATTTTTTGGTTGGCAAAATTAGCTAGGCTATGGAATAGCCTAGCTATATAGATACAGTACAGAAAGAGTGGTACCGTGACAAATCACCGTGATAGACGTGTCCCACTCTGAGAGTGATACTGAATAACTTTTTATCTTTAAGAGATATCTCAATTATTTTTTCTGCATTTTAAGTGGTATAATACACCACTCTTAATACAAAAGAGAGTAGGAAATGATCTCAAATAGTAAAAAAGATATTTAGATCCACTCTCAGAGTGGGACACGTCTATCACAGTGATTTGTCACAGTTCCANTAACTTCAAATATTATGTCACCAAGTTAATGTGGAGAAAAATCAATAGGCTTGTTCCAGAATCCAATCAGTGACATCACAAAATCAATTTTTTGGTTGGCAAAATTA
This sequence comes from Modiolus philippinarum, assembly GCA_002080025.1. Lineage (NCBI taxonomy): Eukaryota > Metazoa > Mollusca > Bivalvia > Mytilida > Modiolidae > Modiolus > Modiolus philippinarum. Next base: position 253,022 of record MJUU01066602.1, read on the forward strand.
GCTAGGCTATGGAATAGCCTAGCTATATAGATACATGTAGTTCTTGGGGGAAGTGAGGAGTACGCTTGCGCAGTGAGGAGAACGCATGTGCAGAAGACTATTGACCAATAGGAATTTAAGATTCTCGAAAATCAAAATGGCGTCCAGTTTCGTCCTGATAAAACGGGGCGGGGTTTAATTTTTCTGTTTCCTTGTGGAAGTTGAAAAGTATTATAAACATTTTCTATAGGTGGTACTGGGAACAGGTTTGTAGAGGATGATGGGATTGGTATTGCAATATCGCTTAGCCAGATTTATAAATGTAGATATGATAAAAAGAATAAGAACAGTGATGTTTAAATTTAAAACCAGAAGTTAATAAATAAAGATGAGGTATTGTGCAATAATCAATAATATACAAATACTATAAAAGACTTTTCATTTGTGTTAAACAAAGCGTGATTGTAGTTTGTGGAGATACTTAGGCAATGGAGAACGAAAGGTGGAAAGAGATAGACTTGTGTTTTTTGCGGAAGAATAAAGAGCTACCGGTGTTTATTTGTGTGTGCTGTAAAAGGTTTATGTTTCGAAGCCAAGTACACGAGAAAGAATTTAATGCAAAAGATGAGAGGTTGAAAAAAATGTTAAAAGGAGAGAAGCATATTGTGTGTAAAACGTGCAACTCTTATGTGTGTAAGGAGGCTATACCTCCTCAAGCAATGATAAATAATTTAGAAAAAAATGGATTTTTTTTTGCTTTCCATTTAGATCATATTGGTTATTTGTTCTCTATCAGTTTTTGAACATCTTTGAATTTATGGTCTTCCAAATGTTTAGATTTTATCTGCACTGAAGAGACATAAGTTGTTGAAATGCGCATATGCAGAAAATAAATTCACAGTAACTTCGGTATTTAGTTATTAGAAGAATTAAATACGCTAGAACAACATTTAATTTCTCCAGTTTTACCATTTTACAAAATTGTGATTTTACCTTAGATTAATCAGCGAGCTGTACATGGTCCAGTTGTGTGTGTAGAATCCGACATGACAAAAAAAAACGAAAAGTGTTGATTTGAGTATACAAATACATCATGAGCAACCACACCCTTGTCAATCAAACACGTAATTTTCTATCCAAGGCTATTCCATAGCCTAGCGTATCGTTTTTATTTCATAAAAACCATTATCCGATTTATATCATCCACTTATGTTTATAAAGTCCCCTCGTGTTTTCTAGTTGTAATTCTGCAAAAAATTGCATTGTATAGTAATTGCACAGAATTTTATCTTTATTTATTTTTTTTTGGAATAACTTTTTACATACCAGTCCGATTTTGGATCTGTAAAATGCCTAATAAACCTAAAGGTTTTCATATTTTTTCTACCAATTTTTCTCTGAATAATTTTAAATATGTATTTCAAATATTTTGAAATTGTGAACACTTTGAATGCTATACAAATACATCAATTAGGGCAAATAGAAATAATTAAATATCGAAAATTTCTATATCCTGTACATGTTTAACAGTTAATTGAATTTCTATTACCTTAATTTATGATGACGATTTCTTGCCATCCAAAAGGCTCCACAGGTAAAAATTTCGATGATGTGACATCACCACAAATAAGCCTATAGGGTTCTTCCCCTTATTCAGCATCTAAAAATATTTCCAAAATCTTAACTTTTTATACCCCGCCACACGTAGTGTCATGGTATTATGTGATACCCTCAGTCATGTGTCCGTCCATCCGTCTGTCCGTCCCTCTGTCCATCCCATGAAGGTTTCCGACTGATAACTTTTGAACGGAATAACATACAGTCTTCAAACATGGTATGTAGCTTGTTCACCACAAAACTCAGGTTGAGTTCGAATATGGGTTCAGAGGTCCAAGGGGTTCTTGAGTTATGCCCCTTGATACTTTGAAATTTTGTGAAACGCGGCGGGGTATCATGTAATCCACCATTAACTATTTTTGAGTTATCTTCTGGAAACAAAATTTTTCTTAAATTTTTAATGCATTTTCTGTCACTGTGACCTTGACCTTTGACCTTCTTTCAAAAAATTCCTAGGTTTCTTTTACTCCTGGTACCCAATAATATATGCAGGCTTCATTTCAATTGGATGTAAACTTTATGATTTATCATCTGGAAACCAAATTTTCTTAGATTTTCAATATATTTTCAGTCACTGTGACCTTGACCATTTACTTACTTTCTCTAAAATCGATATGGTTCCTCCCCTTCTAGTACCCAATAACATATCCAACTTTCATTTCAATTGGATGTAAACTTTTTGAGTTATCATCCAGAAACGAAATTTTCCTGAAATTTTCAATCTATTTTCGGTCACTATGACCTTGACCTTAGACCTACTATCTCCAAAATCAATAGGATTCCTCCCCTCCTGCAATTCAACAACATATCCAAGTTTCATTTCAATTGAATGTAAACTTTTTGAGTTATCATCCACAAACCAATGTCTGATGACCGCCTGCATCACCAAACCAATAGCCGAGTTCAACTTGGTTGCAACTCGGCTAATAAAATGATGTAAATGTACAGCATATAATGGTAATTGAACATTATTATTTAACACAAACCAGATAAGGATGTGAAATTAAAATCACTAGGATGTGTACATGTACATTTTTTTTGTATATGTAGTACAATTTTTTTTGTATTTAATGTCATCTACTAAACTAATTTTTAAATAGACATGTACCTGCATATGTACAATAGTTACATGTACTTTTCCTTAGAAACATATATAAAAATCTCAATATGTAAAATGAACATTGTACTTTGTGATAAAAATCCTGAAAACCAATCCTACTGAAGATGCATAAAAGCACACATCCTTTCTGAAATAATAAACAAAACCACCAAAAATGTACCAAACAATGAAAGTAGATGTACATATATCTAAATTGGCTGAATTTGTAAATCAGGGAGAAGACTCATAACACTTTGAACTGGCCAAGGGAAAGGGGTTACCTTCTTAACTACCAAGTATAAATCAGGTCATTAGTGATAAATATAAAACAAATATAGGGCACCAACACTACTTACAAAAAATAACAGCTTGATGTATTTGTTTTGATTACCTTGTTCCTGTGTGTAAACTAAAGTCATACAAACTTTGTCACTTATTTCTACATTCTGAACATACACAAGTATTTTGAACATGTTTACAACTCACAATGAAGTGCACATTATATGCATATATTGGACATGAAATGTTACGTATGAAAAAATTCTCCGAAAACCAAAATGAAACACAATCAGTTTCTATCATACATCTCAAGAAGATTCATTTGCAGGATACTTTACATGAAGTTGTCAACACTCCTCCAATAATCCAAATAAAATGTCAAGGCAACCCTATTACACTATGTTTTTCTCTCCATTGTGAAGAACATAGTGTAATCAGCTGTTGGTTACCAATGATGTCCCAACCCACCTCAATCCCCCACGGTGTGTGTGTGTAAGATGTCATCATACACAAACCAAACACAGCCAAAAAATAAATAATTTCTTTCACATGCACTGTGTTTTGCCTCATTAGTATAATATAAATAGCTACCATGTTACAGTTATTTCGCAAAGTTGACCATGTCCGCTTCACCAAGGTGACTACATGTATGTCAGCTTTTACAGAGCTGTCGCCGAATGGCAACCAATCATTCCCCCGCTCATTGAACCCTGAATCAATAGGGAAAGTGCAAATTTAAGCGTGTATTGACATAGTACAGATACATGTATGCCACTCCTTTTTCCAAAATACATAAAAGGAAAGTTCTGAGTCCGAAAATCAATTCTATGGATGCTAGGTAATCTTCCTGTGAAGTTTCATCCATTTTGAGGCACTTTGAATTTTCCCGCCTTTTTCCAGTTTCCATAGCAACGGCAGCCATTTTGAAAATTCTGAGACCCAAAATCATTTCTATGGGTGCTAGGCATCCGTCTTGTAAAGTTTCATCAAATTTGAAGCACTTTGAATTTCCCCGCCTTTTTTCAGTTTCCATGGCAACGGCGGCCATTTTGAATATTCCAAAAGATATGTGTGAGCACATCTACTTATAGCAAGTTAGATTCCTTTGAAGTAGTTGGAATTTGTTTGCAAACTTTCTAAAAAAACATGAATAGTTGTGTTTTTCATTCGTACAGACGGACGGACGAACGAACGGACAGACGGACAAGGGTAAAACAATATGCCCCCTGACTTCTCGTCGCGGGGGCATAACAACTGCTTTTCTATGACAACAGAGATATGTTAAAAACATTGGAACACCAAACTGAAGTTATGGAAAGTGTGTGCACTTAATACAAATGCATGTGGAAAAGTGGAACACAAGATCCATTGGTCCTGGATATATTTTCAGGCACTGCAACACAGAAACACCTGGAATAATGACATAAAGGGAGTACAAATGCAATGATACAACTAAAGGGTAGTCACAATGTTGAACATTTTGCATAATGCATATATTATTAATGTAGTACCTGGTACATGTAGTACATATTCATAGCAAGTTAAAAAAAACTTGAACACGTCATTAAGTCAGCTGTATTTTCCATTTTCGATGTCCAAAAGCTGAATGTTTTCAAAAAATTAACAAGAATTTAGCATTTATATCTATCGAAATTATCTCAAACCTAATACTAGTATAACAACAACCACCTGTGACAAGTTTTGGAAGTTGAGGCAGTTGTTTTAACCACCTTTAAACAGGAATAGGAAATATTTAGTGGTCTAAGACATTGGTGCCCTCAAAAGCCTTTAAGGTTAACATATAACATGTATTTGACCAATGATAAGCAAATCTTTGACAAACATAAACATCATAAAAGTAAAATATTTGATTATACAGCAGTGTTCAGTGGAATACATTGTTAAAAAAAAGAAGAGAACTTACTTAAAAGATTCCCATCTACATGTATATTGTTTCCATTAGAATAAGGTGATAAAACCTTTCACATTTTTTTTCCAAATAATATCTGTGAAGTTGTAACTACACTTGAATTGAGTGATAATTAGTTGACTTTACCTCTTATGTTTGAAGTCTTTGTTTACATTTACATTCAAATGTTTATTTTTGTAAGCACATGAAAGTGAACTTTTAGAATAAATCACAGATTAATATAGGATTGACAAACTCCAGGTTAACCCCAAAAATGTTTCATCATAAAAACTTTCAATTATATTCTTATCTAAAATGAAACTGGCTATCTCCCCAAACTCATGAAATTCCAATTTTATTTTTTCTGACGTTAGTGGTAATCACCTGAGGATATCATGGGGTCTTTGGTCAGAAGTTCAATTATAAGAAAACATCTAACCACATAAAGGATAGATCTTTTACAACCTGCTAATATAATACCTTCAATATTAGTACATTATTAGTAATACTCAGGGTAGCCAATTTTCGTTCATATTTTTCCAAAAGCTTTGTCCATAAAAATTCTAATGATTTTTGTTCCAACTTTCTGGATTATTATCCCAACCTTTAATTTTTAAACATGGAACAAAATCAAACCCTGAAGAAGCACAACGAAATTTGCTTAAATCGCTGTAGCTATATTGCTATAAATATGACCATAATTAAACAAATATGTATCATTTTCTAATTTTTTGCCGCTACTTTTGGTATATTTACCAAAAATGCTAAAATAAAAATATTTCCATAAACCTTAATGTAAATTTCACTCAAATTTTAAAGAAATGCGGTGTAGGAGTGATGGACGAATGATTTACCCAAACCAACAGACCAATAAAGAGACACAATATGCATTGTCGATAGATTACTTATTTGCATATAGGGTGCTTATTTGTTGCTTATTCGGATGACCAACGAACAAACAGAATTTTTATTTGTTTACTAGTACTAATTAACATGAAAAATGTTTGCGTAAAAATGAGAATAAAATTTGCAGAACCAATGTCCACTTACCATTAATTCTAATTAAGGGGGTTCGCTTCTCCATTTGAAAATAAATAGGATTTCAAATAATTGTGATTTTTAGTTAGAAAAATAAAAAAAGAAATAACTCAAGTGGAAAAAAATTATAGGTTGATGATCTCGGTTTTGAGATTTAAGTGATTGAAAATTTGCGGGGAAACTGAACTCCTCTGATTTTTCATAGGATTAACATTAGCAAGGTTTGACTATGAATGAATGTGACAGAATAAATAGGATTAAATGAATTTTTTACAGAATGCTTACAAAGATGTATAGAATGAAATTATGGAAAAAAATAAGCGTGTCAATGGGCAAAAAATTATAATGCTTTTAAATGGATAAAACCCGAGGATTCCGAAAATCTGACAGAAACCCCAAAACATGAGGAGCAAACCTCCTTAAAATGAATTTGTTTACAGGTAAAAAGTTTTTTGTACATACTTAATCAATTATTTACATAATTACTTTTTTGCTTCAAAATCCAGATTAACTCCCGACATGTATGTTTCGATTAATCAATAGACCCCCGGGCATTATAACAATAAACACAGGTGTTCAGTTAACCTGGTATACTCCCTCTGTTTTAGACTCAAAATTTCTGTTAAAATAACATGGAAGATTAATACAACTTTTTCATCCTTTGTTGTAAAATTATGATAATGCATGGCCTGAAGCCGCAAAAAAATTAGCTTTCCAATGGTGTATTCCATGTTATATTTTAACATTTACAAAAAAAAAATTTTGTAGAAAAGTTACAGTAAATTTTGTTGTGTCTACTTAAGAAATATAGTGCATCTTGTCCATCTAAGGTTGGTAATTCCATATCAAGTTTGAAAAATTAAGTTTGCATTATAATTCCTTTTGACAGGGCTACCCTGAGTGAGAGCTAAGCCTGATACAATTGTAGCAAATTAAATAAAGGGCTACGCCGAGCGCAGCATGATACGACCGCAGCATGTCGTCCACTGAAATTTGAAAAAGTGTAATTTAAAGTGAGTATGGACATAGGAAAGAGCTTGACACAATAATTAGATGGACACAATAAGGAGATTGACCAAGTAATTAGCTGGACACAAACTAGGGAAAATAAAAATTAGCCCTTATGACTCCTCTTTGACCCTCTATTGCTCAGAAACGGTAAGAGCTACGCCCAATCCATTGACATGATGTTGAAAGCTTATATCAAGAGGAATCAAAAGAAAAAAATCCCATCGAAAT
>MJUU01066602.1:260521-288341 GCA_002080025.1 Modiolus philippinarum
GCCAAATCTGTTGACATACTACTGAAAGCTTACATCAGAGGAATCCAAAGAAAAAAATCCCATCGAAATCCCATGAAAAATAAAATTTATTGTTATCTGTAAATTTACGATTTTGGCCCCCTTTGGCCCCTCATAGCTGGGTAAGGCAATAAGTTACCAAAAATCTAATAGTAGAGCACTACGATAATTTTTCATTAGGAATCCTTTGCAAAAAATTGCATCAAAATCGGACTAAAAATAAAAAAATGAAATTTTTAAAATTCGCCCCTTTTGGACCCCATTTATCTCGTGAACGGTACATGCCACATGAAATCCGTTGGCATACAACAGATTGGAAATTTTCTAAGGAGTTTACTGAAAGTAACCCCATCAAAATCCGATAAATAATAAAGATTCTACAGTCAAATATGTGAAAACAACCAATTTAACCCCTTTTGGCCCCTTTTTCTAAAACAGGCGGGGCCAGGAACATAAAATTATAGCCCGGGCTAAAGCATGTGCCAAGAAACATCATACTAAAATTTGAAAATGATCTGTTCACTGAAACCAAAGTTATGCTGTCCACAGACACAAAAATACCCAATTTTACCCCTTTTTGGCCCCTTTTTCTGAAACTGGTGAGGCCATAAACCCGAAATTAAAACCCGGGATAGCCATTATGCCAAGAAACCACATACTGAAATTTGAAGATGATCCGTCCACTAGAAACAAAGTTATGCTGGCCACAGACGCCGACGCCTGCGCCATAACATAATACGACCGCAAAATTTTTGCGGTCATATAAAAAGGGTATACAACATGTATGTAGACAACCATTGTCAGAAAATGACTAGACATAGCATACTTTCTTCAGAAGAATCCAAAGAAACAACTCTCAGGAAACATTGAAAATCTGATGGAAAAAAATGTTATCTATTATGTAAAAATAACTGCACTCGCTCGCCCAGTGCATTACTTGAATCTGATCTACAGCAGCAGCCTTTATGACAAAATCTAAGTCTTAAGATCCTGTTTAAACTAGGGAAAAAGATAGATCTTTTTTCAATCGATCCAAAAAAGACTGATATTTCTACAAGTGTAAACACGAAAGATAAATCTTAAACTGGACTTTAAAAGTCATCCTTCAGAGGTAGTTTTAAAAAGATCGATAAGTGTATATGCAAAGATTGATCTGTGCATGAATAAAGGGAAAACCTGCTGTTATTTTTATATGTTGTCTCACTGACAATAAAAAGGGGTAGTGAAATAAACCTGTTACTAGATGCAAAAAATGTATTTAAGGACAACAATATGATACTGGAAACCAGGAAATTTTCGCGGCAGTTTTATTTTCACTATTTTCATGTTAAGGAATGAAGCGCGAAAAAAAAACTGTCATGAATATTTTGATGCAATACCGTTGTTGAATAGCTTAATCACCAACTCCAAATTCAAGACTGCCCGAAATGAAATCTATTTTCCAAACCGCAAAAAAAGAAGGCGCAAATATTTCCCGGTTTACAACAAACAAGTGCAGTCGGAAACGACAGCTAATCCACTCACATGCACGTTTGATGATGAAATGAATTTATTTCAAACTGATAAACACGTACGATTCCACTGACTCCAGCCTCATCACCATCCAAGATGCAACTACTGACAACTTATAATTTCTGTAGAAGTTAAAGTACATGTATTTTAGGTATGGATTAAATGCAAACTTAACCCAGAGACCCTCATGCGTTACCTCATGCCTTAAATGTAAGTCATGGTGACTTTTTTCTTAAGCCTTATCACTATCCAAGACTTGTCTGCTTACAAAATTCCATTCAGCTACAAATATGAACCTTAAAGCAAGCTTTAACCTGAGTCATTGAAGCATAAAATGTACAAAAATGTAGGTCAGAGTGACCCCATTATCATTCAAAGCAGCATCACTCTTCAAGACGAATGCACTGATCAAAATGATTGATGTACCACATGTAGTTTCTCAAATATGAACCTTTATGAAAACTTTATCCCGAGTCATTAAGTATAAAATTAGGTCAGAGTGACCCAATTATCATCTGATACAGCATCATTCTGCAAGACTCATCCACTAACAAAAGATGGTTAATGTGCCACATGTGATTTCTCAGACATGAACCTTAATGCAAACTTGAACCTCAGTCATTGAAGCATACAGTATAGGTCAGATCTGAAGCAGCATCACTCCCCAAGACACATCCACTGACCTAATGCATTTCAAAAAGGGTTCCTATGTTCCACAAAAGGTTGCTTCGGTAGTTATACTATCAATATAAAGGTCGACTGAAAAATCAATATGTTGCTTCTGTATGTAGTTACAGTGTCTGATCTACAGCAGCAGCCTTTATTACAACTATCAATACATGTATGAAGCCGACTGAAAAATGATCATGAAAAGGTTGCTTCTGTAGTTGTACTATTAATGTAATGTCCACTGAAAAATGACCAGAAACTGAATGCATTTCCAATTGGTTCCAATGTTAAACTAGTTACTATGTTCTACAGTGGAGGCCATCTTGGAAAAATGTGAGCCTTCAGGACATCTACAGCAACTGTTGTTCTTGATAAACTGAGCATTTTTGCGTTTCAAACTTCACCTCTTTGAACATGGAATTAGGGGGTAGAAGGTATTTTTGAAGGTTCATACACATACCAATATAATTACTTCTCTATTTAAAAGGAATTCTACGATTGGACAGAGGAATCACAAACTAGTCAAATTGCACGACTCACTCCAATTACTATTTTACTTAAACAGTTGATGTAAGGAAAACATTTTGCCTTGAAAATGTTGAAAACTAGAAAACTGTAACTGAAATCAGGGGCAAAGATCCAAACATTAGAAATTGAAGTTAGAGTGATTCTAATTATTAATAACAATTGCCACGCAAAACCAGCCTCAAAACGGCAAAATTTATATTTTTTTCGGTTTAGATGGTGCATGCCTTTTGACACCCCCTTTACACCCACACCTGGAAATTTAGAAATGTATAAGCCTTGCTGGTAAATCAGGCTTTTTTAAAATCAATGGAAACATTTAGTATTTTCACTCTTAGCATGATCTCCAATCTACGTATAAATTTAGGTAATGCATGTTCCCTAATACAAGATTTTTTTATTGTTCATGACTTTTATTAGGTGTGAGATATTCCCCTAACTCCAACGTGCATCTTAATAGAGCATAGCAAACAGTTTTGATTGGCTTGCATGAGTTGGCAGATGGTCTGGTCCTTAATCTTAGTATATTTGTAACATGAAACACAGCCAATCAAAGATTGCGACCCCCTATTACCCCTTTTTGGACCCCCTCCCCTTGTAAAAATAGACAAATCCATTTTGTAATTTGGAAAAAGGGAACAGAACGGCAACGAAAGAAATCCGCGTTTTTCAAACTTGAACAGCGACGATTGAAAATCCATAACAATTGGACTAATGAGCGTAATGCCGTAATTTTGACCCCAAATCCGTGACAATTACGGAGAATCCGTAAGGGTTGGCATCTATGAATTAATCATTGTAACTGTAAAACACCAAAAAGATAAGGTTGCTAGGTAGAATTTCAAAAAGTACAGATTTCTGACTTTTACGTTAAATTAGCAAAATTAGAATCAAAGATTTTTGCAACCTGACCATGCTGACTGTTGAAAATCATCATTTTTACTGTAATTAAGGAATTGAAAAAGATATGGTTGCTAGGTAGAATTCCAAAAAATAATGGGTCTTTGAGAGTTTCAGGAACTTTACCAAAATTAGAATCAAGGTTTTTTGCAATCTGACCATTGAAAATGATCATTAAAACTATAAGGCATCAAAAAAGATATGGTTGCTTGGTAAAATTCCAAAAAGTAATTGGTCTTTGAGAGTTTCAGGAAATTTACCAGAATTATAATCATTTTTGAAATCCTAGTGTTCAGACTAGCTGATGACATTAAAAAGTTGCTTAATTATAAAACTTCATATTGGATTTTTCAAAAATTATTAGTCTTTGACATTTTCAGGAAATTTACCAACTTTGGCAAGTCCTCTTTGTTATTGAGCATAAGAGACATGAAAAGTCTTCGATCTATAACAGGAGAGTCAGAGTTTCATAGTCCCTTAGTGGCAAAAATGCCGATTTTTGCAATTTTTGCTTACAACTTGGTGTAAAAAATTCCAAAATTTTTTTTTAATTTTTTCTTGGTGTCTGGCACATATGTAGACCTTTTCTGTAAACAAAAAAAAACAGAACTTTACATTTCTGCTGCAGGTCTTGAAGTACTGGGGGTCTATGACAGCCCGACCCTCACTAAAATCTCACTTTTTGTGACTTTTGGCTTTCCATGGGTACTAAATAGGGACCTGCAACTCCAGCAGTTTACATTCTCGATCCTATTGGGGTTATTTGTTTAGCTACAGTACCCTTCTGTCTGTCATGCCTGCTAAGCTTCAATTTCCAATGTATGGAATACCATGAGGGACATAAAAGTAACCACAGGGTCCACGATGCCAAAAGGCATCGTCCGCCTGGAAAGTGTTAATACAGAAATGAAATATATACATGAGAATGCCCTTCACTTGTCCAAGTATTCGAAGGTGCAAAAAAACTTTTTGTAGCAAAAAATCAAAAGTTTCCAATAGGCATGATAGGGTGAAATCCGAAACTCTACTGGCAGAGTACCAGTTGTCGCTGTGCTTCAAGATCGTGCGTGACTTTTGTTACAGGGTTATGTACAATAACATGTACAGAAGTGACAACATTATCCTAAAATACATTCCTTGAAGAAATTTGTTTTATTTTTAAAAACAGTGAAATCTGAGATAAAATCCCTTGGAAGCCCCCTTTTTTAATATATATTGCTATTTGGGGGGGGGGGGGGTCATGTACATGTACAAAATGACAATTAGCTAATAACAGATTTTTTACATGTTATGTCGCAACAGAGAACTTTGGGTGTCAGCTATATTTTCTGCCAGAAATAAATGCTAACTATGTTGCTTTCTCTTCAAATAGTCAAATCAAGATGAATTGGGGCTGTAAATGTCTTCCGTTTCTTGTCGTCTTGAAAAAAATAGAGCGAATTTTGCATTGATAAAGTTTAGTCCGAGTTTAAGAAGATCAAATGCAAAATCACAGTGTGAAAATGGCGATAACTGGTACATGACCAGTATGGTCTGCAACTATCAATCAAAGCTCTATAAGAGCTAAAAGTGTTCGTATGTGTCACAGTGGTATTATTCCGCCATTTTTGTTTAATACTTGTTCATTTAGGTTTATTTGTATGTGCTTATATGACATATAAGTAGACTTTTAGGTATTTTTTTTGTTATTATTAACAAGGACCCCATTGGAAATAAGTCTTATTTGACCTTATTGGTTATCCTATGTGTTCAATATTACAATATATATACTTTTGAAACTATTCATTGCTTAACATTGTTTTATATATTGTTTTTTTATGTACATGATATAAATGTATGGCCTTGCCTGAATAAATATTATTATTATCAAATGATTATTATTATCATATTGATATCACTATAAAGAAATTAACATTTTGCATTTATCTCTCTTATTATTTCAACGTTAAGGATGACCCCTAATTTTTATTTTTTTATATGTAAACTATATAATGATCTCAAAACAGATAAAAAGTATGAACAAACTCTATAATAGATTATTAAAGCTATCCTTTCATATAAACATTTTTCCCATCAGTTCTTTGTAAAATCCTTCAATTTTTAATTTCATTTTTTTTTTTGGCATTTAAATACACGGTGAAATTTTCACAAAATTCTATACCCTGCAGACACCTTGAATAATTCACTAATTTCAAACTTAGGCATACCACTGTGCAGTCAAAATATGATATCACAAGACTATGGAACTCATTACCAAATGAGGCTAGGATGTTATCATCATTTGGAACCTTTAAAAATTTTATTTCTTCTTGGTGTTTCTCAGAAAGATGTTCATGTAGTTCTTGTAGACAATAACTGAAGCATTGCTGCCCCATAACTGATTCCCTTCTGCTTTTACTTTTTAATTACTATGCAGTTTACTTCTAGCTTTTAATTTTTATGTTGCTTTTGCTATATACCTATGCTTTTTATCAATAGTGCTGCTTTGCTTTAGATGGTATTTTTTTGTGTGCTTTGACACGTATGTGTTATGTGGTTTGTTTTGTAATATTTATATGCATGACTCATTGTTTTATTGTTTGTTTTTAAAATATCAAGTCGGGTTAAGAGCTCCTAAGAGCTCATGTTTGTATGTTATTTGTATATATGATTCCGACTATTATAAATAAAATTTACTTACTTACTTACTTACTTTACTTATATTGAGCAAGATTTTTTAGGAGTATAACAACTTCCTAAATTATGAGCGTTGTTTTGGGGATATGAATTATTAACCTTTTTAATTCTAAGGAAATGTGGAATATTGATACACCTAAATATTTCCATGCAGAGGATATCCAAATGTTTCAGACAGAAACAGCCACTCTTTACGTACATTTTTAAAATGCAATCCCCCCTCGAGAACATAAATGATTACGCAAGACGAATTTTGAACATGGATTGACAAATTTAATAATAATTATAAATTATGAGTTGAAGTGCAATGGATAAAGAGACTAAACACACTCAAACCTTTTGGAGCAAACATCAAAAGTAAATTACTTTAGCATTTATATTGACTCGGGATACTTTAGGACACTTTAACTGTGACGTCACAAAAGCATATTTGTGACATCATATACATTATGACGTCATACATGTAAATCCAAGTATAGTAAACAAGAGCTACAATCACAACATTTTTATAGAGAGAAAACAGAAGGTACACCATGTAGAGTGAACGAATAGATTTTTACTGATGAAGGCCTTAGGCGGAAACGTCTTGATAAAAGGTTAGTTGTGGACAATAATCACTGTATATTCCCTTTTGGAATTTTTTGGAACAAGGAATAATTATAAAGTTCAGACAAGCAAAATGAGCCGATCAGAGAAAACGAAACTACCTACATGCATCGTGATATTTATATCCCCACGCAAATTAACGTAGTGTAAATTTGACATTTCTACCGAAGCAATCAAATAATCGAGAATCCTTCACTCAGTCCAACATCTCCCATTTCTGATTATGACGGAATCACAGCAGAGACATATACATGTAGTTACATCTAGGTACTGGTATGTGTGCCGTTTGTCTCAAATCAAAACATATCGAAAATGCAAACAAACAACATTCTGCGCCCTCTAGCGGCTGATCAAGATTGACTAAATATTTAAACATGTGGAATGTTATATTCGGGTTTGTACCACTGCGTGAAAATCAGGCAGGTGACGTATCAAAACATCATGAAAATTTTTAAAATGTGCAAAAACTTTCATAAAGAAACCATTTTGACATCTTTGAAGATTATCCTGATATTTTTGTTTTATTTTTCATATACCTACACGTGAAACAAATAGGCCCTATTTTAGTTTTAATAATGTACTCGATAATCGTTAATTTCTCAATGCAGGAAATTTAATAAGTTTAATAACAGCGAAGTAGTAATCAGTGATTTAGCTAGCACTCGTCACTTTCGCCATTGACGAATCTTTTTTGGAAGTGGCGAATTTTTTAAGCCTGCAAATTCGTCACTTGAAATTTCAAAAATCGCCAAATATTAAAGTATTATGTCCGTAATCTTTGTCACTGTAATCTAATTGTCCAAACTGCAACTTTAATTACACCTGTAATGCTAATTAAAGGATTAGTTCAGTTGTAAACAAACACCGTCAGTGATTTGTTTACCGGTGTTCCTGGCCTGTTATCATTAATTACCGGTCAATCAGAGGTATAACCTGCTCACCTGTATGGCAATTAACTATCAGTTGTTTAAAATTATTAACGTTTTGAACATTTAAATCTTGCTTTCAGCAGAATTGTCATAATTAACATGATTAACATGTCAAACTTCCCCTATGAATTTTTGTTTAAAGATCACTTTTTTTGAAAGTTGGGTTATTTCCCTTTAATGATCTCTTTAAAATGAATTTATTTTTTTTAGAATTGAACCTATGCTGATATTTGCTCTGGTAATTATAACAGAAAATTCATATTTTACCACTATTTAAGCTTAAAAAGTGTTTATATAAACAACATTTGTTTGATATTTTCCAAAATAATTTCTTTTATAATAGTTTTTATGTGTAATAAGTTATAGAAACTGTGTAATTTCAAACAATTATACTAACATAACCTCTTTCAATCTTTGAAGAGGTATGATGCCACTACTAATAGATGTATAAATTAAATTCAAATACACAACTAAAATTCTGTAGATGTAATAAAGACGGTTTCACTTCCTTTAGATAATGGAAATCTTACGATTTCAGCTTTATTTTTACACTGATCTTTATCATATTTGGTATGTATATCAAGAATGATCATACATAACTGAAAAACGTTGAATTCGCCGTTTATGACATGCACAAAAGTCTGCAGTCATGTGCATTTTCACAATTTTTATCAAACAGGTGAAAATTTCTAAGTGTTGGATTGTTCTATTTTAAGGGCGACCAAGTAACTTGATGAATTAGATGACCCCAGTTGACTCATCTAATAATAGCAAGGTGTACTCGTTCGGGGTTAACAATTGTCATCCACGGACTTTTTGTTTTGTAAACACCGAATAGAAATTAGCAGTTCATTAACAATTCATTTAGCAGTTCATTAACAATTCATTTCAAATAGTTCTTTTGGGTTTTAATGCATGCATATTTCAATTACATGTTTAAGTATTTCGTTGAATTATATCATTTACGGGTATTGTTTTCTTAAATCAAAAGAAGGTCCAAGCACATGGTAAAAACCAAAGTGAGACTTGTTTATCATCTGACTTAAAGATATACCTGCCTACACCTATTTTAGAATGGTCCAATCTAGTCGATAATTGTGCGCGGAAAATATCATCCATTTAAAAGCATGGAGCATTTTTAAAAAGTGTTTTTTCCTTCAACATGAATTGGAAATCATCAAATCAAAAGGGGTTCCAGAAGTGTATAATATTTGTACACAACCATGCAAAATCCGTTGCTGAAATATGCAATATTAAAGTCAGCAGAATAGAATTTCCATTATCTAAAGGAAGTGAAACAGAATTTAGGAACCAGAAATAGCATTATAAATTTGGAACAATGATGTGCATATTTAAATACAACCAAATACAGAAAAATTATAAATCATAAAATTAGTATCTCATACTACACATTGCGCCGCGAAATTTATATGCAAAAGTGACTAATGGTCTCAAAATCCTAGCTAAATCCCTGAGTAATTGAAATTG
Source organism: Modiolus philippinarum (assembly GCA_002080025.1). NCBI lineage: Eukaryota > Metazoa > Mollusca > Bivalvia > Mytilida > Modiolidae > Modiolus > Modiolus philippinarum. Next base: position 269,845 of record MJUU01066602.1, read on the forward strand.
GTTTGGGTGTATTATAAACGTCTCGTACTGTATACTCAAGCCTATTCGGCACCTCCTTTTTTAGTTTCAATCCGCCATGACTTTTAAGCCTTTGAGCACCTCGATTCCCACTTTAGCTGTGTTCAAACATTTTTATCATTTCAGGACAAAAGTATGTAATGTTTTACCAGATTATTCAGTAAGTTTACTGTATTATTTACAAATTTATAAGTAGACTTTTTAACCTGTTTAAAAGTTTCCCGCCCTGCAACATCTATTTTTATCCAATTCAAGCTGAACCGATAGCTATAGTGTTCATGACGAACACTAAAAACTCAGCCCAAAAACCATATAAGCTAGGCAAGAGTACTGGTTTGCATCCCCTACATGTATGTCTATGCTAATTCCATCAACAAAAGGGTGCCAAAGGGAACGCTTTCAAGAGCCAAGGGTTCAGCAGCTAAAGGGGTCCGCATTTAGCATTTGATATACATTTGTACATGACATGTTATTCAAGTAGTGACAGCAATGAGCACCCTTTTGTAGGAGGCACCTATCATCATATTAGTTCCACAGTGGTGAAAAACGGGACTTCTGTCAAGTTATATCAAGTTCCGTCAAAATGTCACGATGCAGTGTGCAACACCAAAAAGAAATTGAAAAAAAATTAAATTTAACGTGCAAGTAAAGATGGGCTGTATTCGAATATTATGGGAAATACGTTTGGAAACCAAATAACCTGAACATTTGTAAATAGCAAATATACTGACCAAGAGCCTGTTGATTCAAGGCACGATTCTGAATTTCCTTACAAAATTCGATGATAAAAGGATGTGCATAACCTTCTTTAACTATCTGATAATGCTTTGTTCGCAAGAAAATATCTGTGTTTAAGTGCACAGGCACATCCATCTAATATAATCAGCTCGATTTACATCCTAAGACTGTATCGGAAAATATTATTTGTCTTCCTTCCGGTTATTACTCATATCAAGCAGTTACGAATTTTTGCAGTTTTGATTGGTTTCTCAAACATTTAACCCCGCGAAATTTCAAATACTACTTTATGATCATGACATAAGTATTCGTGATTTGAAATTTTACAGTGCATTCCATTTACAAACGGTCTTTATTTGAAAATTCCATTGACATTTTTGTCCGATTTTCTTAAAATTCATACAATAAAAAAGAGCTATACTAAACAGTTTCTTTCAATATTTTTCATGTAATTTTTGGGCAAGGACTTATGATCTCATTATAAGTCCTTGTTTTGGGGTTGAGGTTTAGATTTTGCAGTGGCGGATTAAGGGGCCCGGGTGCCCCCCCCCCCCCCTTAGGTGCTCTGCTTCAACTGTTTTGGTTTTCTCCTGCATTTTTTAAATTATTATCAAAGTCCAAAAAAAAGTCAAAAAGCTTTATTTAAAGTCGATAAAAAGATAAAACAGCACAACATAAGCTCCAAGGAGCTTTTCAAATCGACTATTTTGTATTTTATTTTTAAATTAGCCAATAATAGATTAATTAGAAAGTTATATAAATTCTTACTCTGTTTTAGCAAATTTTTAGTGCTATAACTAAATGACTAAATATAATTGAAATTATTTCAAAATATTGTGTGTATTTATTAATTTTTAACGCTAAAATTTTTATTGTGCTAAATTTGCTTTCCTGCATGCTTCGATTTGAAGATAGGTATAATTATTTGAATATATGTTACAATGAACTGCAAGCAAGTTTCAACAAATTGTTTGTAAGCAAAAATGTAACGTTTACTTTCATTGGCTTCACAGGGTATAACCGGACAGTGAATCAAATCGGAAGTTGCTGAACTGTCCGACCACTTAATCCTAGTTGTCGTCCAAGATTTTCGCATTTTGGACATCATTTCGGGCTCTTTATTGAATGATACTTGATGAGTTGAGAAAAATTTAAGCTTTATCAATGCACATGTACAATTGGAATAGTTTATACCATTTAGAGATACATAAGATCACAGAATTATGCATTTAAAACGGGTTTAATCATCAGATTTGCGATAAGAAAATACTAACTCGACGGTTTTAGCTGTCTTATTTATAATTATGTACATCCTCTGTCTATACAATATATATGCGGTAGATACAAGAACCACCAGGCTACTCACGTATTAGTTTACATCTGCTAGTGGTGCCTTTGAATGTCCATAAAAGACGTTTTTTCATGCACACCCAGTGAATTATGTCTATCCGACTAGTTGCTACCTTGTGTATTCAGTCTGTCCGCTTAGTTGTTACAATATGAAACTGTACCCGATCATTAGTTGCTTTCACTGAATCATTTGTATGGCTGATATGTGCAAGTTGATGTTAAATACATTGAAGATAAGACTTTTGCACTGGGTATTTCTTTCAAAAAATCAGAAAAAATACAAATATCTGTGCGGTTTGAGCATTGACTAACTTATCCGAGGAAATAAAAGGTATTTAATTCAGAACATTTGGAAGACCATAAACTCAAAGATGTTTAAAAACTGCAACAAAAAAAAATGTGATCTAAAGCATTTTGACTTAATATCTCAAATTTAAAACATACGTTTAGATGATAATTTCAACAGTAATCTTAAAGTTATTAATGGTGTTCCGTCGTGGATCAAAGGACATTTGAAAGCAAGGATATGCATTGGATCTCTTCATTAGGAATTGTGACAAGGAAAAGATACAGTATTCAACCCTCATATCATCGAATTCTATGTACATTAATGTAGTGTTTTTTCTTGTCATTGATTCGGAGATAGGGCTGTAAAATCCTTATGTTGGAATTTTCTGTGCAGATTTTTGCCAAAAAAAAAACCATGGCAATTCCACTATATGGCGGAGTTGCTACATATGAAATCTAATACAAAGTTAAAACAGCCCTTACTTGTAAATACGATCCGTGTAGAAAATAGTTCAGTCAAGTTTTTACAGTTTAAGCCATCAAAGTTCAACTGTAGTAAATTAGTTCGTTATGACTGCAGGTGTTCCTCAGGGTTCGACACTTGGTTCCCCTGTATAATTGTGATACATGTGATATTTAAGAAAGCTAATCTAATTTGGCTAATTTGTTGTTTAATTACATCTCTTTTTATTTTTTTCTGATCAAAATATCGCAATGATTAAAGCATAAACAAAATGGTGGCAAACAAAGAAGAAGAGGAGAGGAAAATCTAAAATAAAAGAATCCAAACCAATATATATAGGCAATACAAATGGAGACAGACTGACAAATCCCAATAAAAAAATACTTAAACACTGGTGTTGGGACAACCTCCCCCATAGAGGCCTTTTAACAAAGAATGGTCCGCACTTCAGTATCGACATTTATATACAATCAATCGGTTCCGGTTGTCAACCTGTGGTAAAATTGGCCATATGGAGTAATCTTTCTGGGTTTTAAGATGGACCAATAATTATTAGTTTGATAACATCGTTTTAATTTTTGTAATTTTTTTGATAACATCGTTTTAATTTTTTTTAACAAGTTAAAAAATATAAATATTTTTTAAATACAATAATANATAGATAAAATGGCCCTAAATTTTAGATTTGTATTTACAGTTCTTATATTATAAATTTTATTTTAGTAAATTTAGCATTTTCACATGCTCTGCATATATGATGATAACCGGAAGTCCAGGATGTTTTACCACCACTTGACAGGAGATATCAAATCTAGGAAATGATAACAACACTTTTTGAAAAAGGGCTATTTGGGTTTCATCATTCTGGAAAACGCAGCCTGTGGGCTCTGGGTTCCAATATTTTTGGTAGTGGTGCTCCAAGCTTCAACACAGGGTCTACGGACTCTCACACTTGGGCTCCGGGATCCACTCACAGGACAGCTGACTCAACTCATTGGACTACGGGCTCCGTAATTTTGAACCCGGGACTCTAAGAGAGCTCTGGAATCCGTTTTATAACCCTGTCGCCAGGTGCTTTGGAAGGGTAAACACGATCTTCTCTGTGTGTGACCGTTCGGTAACACTGTCAATAAAACGCCATTCACGGATCCAGTAGAGGGTACGAAGTTGGAACACACCTTTTCAGGAAAAAAAAATGTGCAATTTTAGATTAAATGGAAACCCATGTTTTTTTAATTCCTTTTTAGGTAAAAAAAACTGTGGATCTGTTTAAAATATTTATTCAGTTAAAATATTTTTGACACATATGGGCGAATATTTCAGTCCACATGCAGAAAACTAAAGCATCGATAATACATATCAACACAGCACATTTAGATATTGGAAGAACTTTATATATACCAATTTATATGTACAAACACTGGGAACCAAAAGAAACAAGTATCAATATCAAATTAAACGAATAAATTCACCTTGAAGCTATTGGAATAGTTACATGTTTTTACTTTTCTACTACAAAAAAAGTTCTTATGTTTATTGAACGTTAGGAACATCAGGAACGAGACAAATTCAAACTTGATGGTACCTATATAAACGAATTATGTCCTTTGGTTTTTTTTTTTTTTTTTTTTTTTTTTTTTTTTTTTTTTTAATAATTTTCTTCCTTAAGTGATATATGACGCCAGTGACTAAAAATAAATTGCAATAATTTTGTTAATTCGTTGAAAAATTCCCCTAGGTATTTCTCAATTATGCGAGAGCTGATATTTATCCCCAACTAAAGCGCCATGGCCAATGAAATGAATCTATGCAGAGACGCGAGTCGCATAACTTCATGTTGCTGTATAAAAGCCGATTTAAAAACTAACTTCATGTGTGAATGGCCTTTCTCATCATGTTTGCACTTCGAGACTTCCTCAATTAAAAGTACTGAAATTATCTTCGAGAAGTATGAATTGAGATTTTTATTCAAAATGCTTTAGTAGATATCCTTTGTGTCCTACCGTGGGTCTAAATTAATAAAGAAAAGATATCAGGAAACACTTACAATGGCCGCAAATTACAATCACATGCCACATGATCTACCAAGGAACCGCACAAGAAAAGCAATAAAATGACAAAAGACAAACATAGACAACAATTGGAACTCGGATAGCTCGACTTAGTACCAGCACTAACAAGAACTAGTGGTAGGGTTAAATCGGTTTATGGTTTCACAAACCCCCCTTGCTCTATCACATTTCCCTATAGTATAATAAACATACAAATAAAACCCTAAACTCTTGAAAGGGAAAGAATAAGACAAAACGTAATTTAGAAAGATGGGTTAAGCTATGATCGTCGCTAAACTGTCGGCTAGCTCAAAGAGCCTAGTCTGCTGGTAAACCACTGTGGCACTACGGAATCAAATTCAAAACTTTCCGGAAGGATTTGGTAAAGAATCATCATGGATTACAGTATAGACATCGGCAGTATCAGTGAGAGGCCAGTTTAACCGTAAAATCTTCAGGTCACTGGTTAACGAAATCGTGAAAAATATCCGGTCAATATCCCCGATTACGTAAAGAATGTAAGAGACGTCCCAGTTTTTCAGGATTTTTTTACCAGTCTTTGACATTTTTAACAACATTTGCGAAAAAAACGATGAGAATAGCCCTTAGTAATAAGCTGTTTGCGAGTCGCATCATTTGGATATAAAAAAATGTTCACATCTTCCATAAAACTTCTTAAATGTGTTGATCAATTTATGAAATCTGTAAAGTTTGGATGTGATAGTAAGGTTATGTTCATTAAAGTCGGAAAGACTAGTACGAATCGTACATGCCTGGCTGCTCGAACCTCACAAAAATTCTGATTTGTATTTACTAATTTCTGAAAGAAGTCTTATCTGCACTGTTTTAAACATCAACTTGCACATATCAGCCATACAGATGAGTCAGAGAAAGCAACTAATGATCGCGTACAGTTTCATATTGTAACAACCAAGCGGACAGACTGAATACACAAGGTAGCAACTAAGCGGACAGACATAATTCACTGGGTGTGCATGAAAAAACGTCTTTTATGGACATTCAAAGGCACCACTAGCAGATGTAAACTAATACGTGAGTAGCCTGGTGGTTCTTGTATCTACCGCATATATTTTGTATAGGCAGAGGGTGTACATAATTATAAATAAGACAGTTAAAACCGTCGAGTTAGTATTTTCTTATCGCAAATCTGATGATTAATCCCGATTTAAATGCATAATTCTGTGATCTCATGTATCTCCAAATGATTTAAACTATTCCAATTGTACATGTGCATTGATATAGCTTAAATTTTTCTCATCTCATCAAGTATTTTTCAATAGAGAGCCTGAAATGATGTCCAAAAAGCGAAAATCTTAGACGACAACTAGGATTAAGTGGTCGGACAGTTCAACAACTTCCGTTTTGATTCACTGTCCGGTTATACCCTGTGGGCTTGTCGATAACAATGAGGCGGGCCTTGCACTGAAGTGAGAAACCATAATTAGAACAATCACGTGATTTTATTTGTATCTCGTTTTAGAAAGTAAACAAGAAAGAATCTAGAATTGTCATAGTGTTTACAAAAAATTTTATAATAAAATTTATTCAAGCGAAATATTAAATCGTTTGACTTACGTTGCGGTCAAAATATGAGGTATTTCAATACATGTGACGAGTTTCTTGCATATTCTATATAAGTTCGTAAGTTTGGAAAACGTTGGAGGAAAAACAACTCACAAAACCACATATGCAAACTATTCATATTTAAAACAAGAATACTGACAAATCTCTGTGACATAGGAAAACAATTAATGTCCTTAGGTATTCCTCCAGAATAAAAGAAAAACCGATTCAAGTTGCATCATACAACATCGACCAATGAAATTCCTTTTTCTTTTTTCTTTTTTTGGAGAGACCACCAAGTATTATGGCAAGTTTGCTTCCACTTAACAAACATATTTTTGTGATCGGGGGCCTTTTTTTATTTTTAATTTGGGGGAGGGGTTGGATTTGCTAATAGTTGAAAGGTTTATTGTATCAAACGGTGATCAACTCCTATAATATCTCTGCTAGTGTAAATTTTGAAATTTGTGTTGTCTTGTATCATTCCCTTTATAGAATTATAGTATTGTTAAGACACTTCTTTGTTTTCCCGTCACATAATGCATAAATGATTTTTATACCAATCCTAATCCTACTACTGATACAAACGCAGTTTGTCTGACCCCGCTAAAAGGATTAACGAATTTCCATTATTTAACCTGGAATGTTCAGATTCGGTACACCTGTTTTGCCTCCAGTAGGTTTAATTAAGGTAGAGAAGTATGCAATACACATCTTGAGACCAATCAGAACAAGTTCTTGGGAATATTTTTTTTTTGAGAGGGAGGAGGAAAATGCCTATTTGCGTATTCCCCAGATCTGAATCCCGCTGAGAATTTTTTTCTTTAAAATAAAAACTGTTGTGAGACAAAAGATATGCTCTTGACTTGTGGAATAGAGTTCTATAAGACTTCAGAAATACAAGCTATTCATGAAATCAAGCAATAAGACAAAAGAGATACTCTGGACTTGTGGAACAGAATTGAAGACTTCCATAATACAAGCTAATTATGAAATTAAACTACAAGATCTAGTTGGATTTTATGGTCATACAGAATATTTACATGTTTTAGCTGTTCCATAACCACCGCCGGATCCAGCCTTCGAAAAAGGGGGTCCTATGTATGAAAACGAGGGTTGCAGTCGATTTTTTGCCAGTTTTTATCAATTTTTGCCTAATTTGAAAAAGAAAATCCAGATAAGGGGGATCCCAACCCCGGAACTCCCTAGGATTCTTTCAATGAGTTTTCTGCAATATTCAGTAATTTCCAAAAAACATTTTGCAAGTTCTGCATACTTGATCAACAATATTCAAGCAGATAAATCGGAACAAAGTAGGACTTTCCTATTGCATATGTATATCTCTTTTCCACCGGCGGATCCAGAATCCCAAAAAAGGTGTTTCAATTGGGTCCTAGAAAAAGCGGGGGCCTCAGTAATTAAATAAGGTAGGTTCAAATATCCAGCACTCTAGATCTGCAGATTCTTCTTAGTTCATTTTCTGTATCGTAATTTTTTACCAGCATTCCTTTCTATGTTTTAATTATTTTCCAGTAGTACTTAATGTGCTTCCACAGTATATCAATTGTTTTACTATTTGTAGTAAAACGTACATTCCATTTCCTTATTTGGTCACTGTTATGGTCAGAACAGACGATTCCATTTCCTTATTTGGTCATTGTTATGGTCAGAACAGACGATTGGTTGTGCACATATTTTGCTACCAATGAAAATGATTGTAACAACTTCGAAAGAGTTTTGTTGAGTACGTGTATAATCTGTTTACGTGCTTGTGCCGAATATGTCAGCGCTAAGCTTGGTCGCAGTTCATTGTAATTTGGCGTTATGGAATTTGTCCTGGATATGGGCCAATTTACCTGATGTCAATTTCAACAAGAAACAAGCCAAGTTCACCCAAACTTGTTTTTTATATTGGAAAAGCCAATCGGGGATAAACATGCATTTTTCATAAATTAACCAGATGTACTGTTCAAACCAATACTACTATAATTATATTTTGCCCCTCCTGTTTATCCTTATGGAACGCCAAATTAACATATATTCAAATAATTATACCTATCTTCAAATAATTGACATGATTGAAGATAGGTTCAATTCATTTAAATATATCTTTAATTCGATTAAAGATAGGTTCAATTCAATTGAAGATAGGTGCAAATAAACGGTCGTTTGTTTGATTTGTACCTATCTTTAATTCAATTGCACCTATCTTCAAATGAATTGAACCTATCTTTAAATCATTTGAAGATAGGTTCAATTGAATTAAAGATAGGTACAAATGAATTAAACCTATCTTTAAATGAATTAAAGATAGGTTCAATTCAATTGAAGATAGGTATAAATACGACATATTCTCAATTTTTTTGAAGATAGGTTTAATTCATTTGAAGATATCTTTAATTCAATTAAAGTTAGGTGCAATTCAATTAAAGATAGGTTCAATTCAATTATACCTATCTTCAAATATTTAGAGATAGGTACAATCCAATTAAAGATAGGTTTAATTGAATTAAACCTATCTTTAATTAATTAAAAATGTCTTTAAATGAATTGAACCTATCTTAAAGGGACGCTAGTCAGTCCGTATTTAAAGATAGGTTTAATTTGATTAGACCTATCTTCAGTTTATTTGTAGATAGGTTTAATTTTGCCGATATTAACCTATCTTTAATTCGATTGTACTTATCTTTAATTGAATTAAACCTATCTTTAATTGAATTGAACCTATCTTTAAATGAATTGCACCTATCTTCAAAAGAATTGTACATATCTTCAAAAGAATTAATGATATGGTACATTTACAGATATCTTTAATATAATTGAAGATAGGTTTAAATCATTTAAAGATAGGTTCAATTCATTTGAAGATATCTTTAATTCAATTAAAGATAGGTGCAATTCAATTAAAGATAGGTTCAATTCAATTATACCTTTCTTCAAATATTTAGAGATCGGTATAATTCAATTAAAGATAGGTTTAATTGAATTAAACCTATCTTTAATTAATTAAAGATATCTTTAAATGAATTGAACCTATCTTCAATTATTTGAAGATAGGTATAATTATTTGAATATATGTTAATTTGGCGTTTCATATATCCTTGATAATGATAATGTTTATTTCAAAACCTTGGTAATAGTTGAGAATCCTAAAGTGAGTATTTTTGTTCAGGTTGACTGAACACCATGCTTCATCCAAAGTGATTTAAATGCCTGACCTATAAATAAAATCAATGACCTATTGGTAAACATTTTAGGCAAAGATACCAACCTATTGATCAATTCTCTCAGCAATAGGATTACAAACCACATTTGTAAAATTAACTGTAAAACAAAAGCAAACAAAACATGTACAAGTATTTGACACATAGGATGAAATGAAAAAGTAATGACATTTAAAGCGTACAAGCAAAATAAAACAAACTGAAATATAGCTTCAAAATCAAAATAAAAAAAAATAAAGCTAAGCACTGAATATTACATAGACTACATTTGCATTCTGTTCTATTCCAGGACTGAAGTAAGCTTTTAAACTGGAGAAAGCTGTTTTCAGTCCTGAAATGTCAAGTTCAGGTAAGCTATTCCGATCTGTTAGACATTAACCAATCAAAACTTTTTTCACAACTGTGAATAGAGTTTCAGGTGGAATCCGGGTCCATTCGACCATCCGTTTCATGTTCGCCCACTTTCCCCTTCGTCCATACTTTTTGTATACTGACTGACTCCAATAGTAGGTCTCAATGTGTACTACAAGTATAACAGGGTCATTTAAGGCATTTAAACCAGAAACATTTAATCCTAAAATGTCTCCTTTTTAAACGCAGAGAGTAGAAACTTGTTTGAGGAGTACAAAATGGGTTTCATTAACAGGCTAACAGTGTTTAATTTCCCCAAAAACATTTCACAACCAGCTGAAAAAGCCCAAAACACATTAACATAAAAAGGTCTTGCCCCACCTCATAAACAGCAAACACTGTTTTTTATTTTCCTTTATTAGTTAAAACAAAGTAAACACTATGATTTGACAGAGCAGAATCACCGGTCCAAAATCAGTAAATAACTGACCTATTTCACTAACAACATTTAAAAACCGACTGGAAATGCCTCAAACACATTAACACAAAAGCTATGCCTTCTGAAAGAGGATTTAAATATTAAAAAATTGGAATGAAATATTGAGAAACACAAATGACATACATGTGTATTTAGATACAAACTGGAATTCCATTATAAATACTATAAAGGAACTGGAGAATAAATTTGTACCAACTAAATATATAAAAGCGTTGTTCCTTCGCTTGATTTTAACCGGAGAACTATATGTCTCTGATTTTACCATGTATTTGTTGATACTTTGTCTCATGTGCATTTACTTCATATCCTTTCATTTACCATACAGTACTCAATTTGGCAAAGGTAAAAATGAATTTCCAGTGGACAGTAAAATCAGAAGAAAGAATTTAATAAAAAAAAAGTCATAACAAGCCGTGACCCGACTGTCCGTCAAGAGTCCGAAATCAGATTAAGAGTGCAGTTAATAAAATAAAAAATTACTTAAAGAAATGATTACCACAGAATGCTAAACAAAACCAGAAAGCTATATGGCGATTTATTAATTCAAAATCTAAAACAAAGGAAGGCGTTGCAGACTTGCATATAGAACCCACAAACAGTTTGTCATTGAAAACTGAAGATGACGGGGAAAAGCGAGGATCCTATCAGATTACTTCTCTTGAGTGTGTACACAACAGAATAAGACGGAGAGGTGCCAATACCTGCTACGACAAATATCCAACACGACCTTTCAGAACTCATTAAATCTGAGGATAAAGTTTTAAAATTGCTAAACATGCTGAAAATACAGAAGTTAAGTTACCAGGCCCCGATGAGCTGCATCCAAGGTTATTAAAAGAACGGTCAAATTCTTTAGCGACACATTTAAAATTATCTTTCAATAATCTATTAATAAGATGGTAGTTCCTATATTGACTGGAAGAAGGATACGATAAGTGCAATATCTTAGAAGGGGAACAGAGATCACAAGCGAGCAACTATGTAGACCAGTTAGTCTAACGTCAGTGGTAAGCAAACTTCAAGAGAAAATAATTAGAGAACATATTATTGAACATATGAAGAGGAACAATTTTTGTGAGTTAAACAATATGGATTCTTTTTTGGGTCGCTCTACCTCCAGAAAAAAGCAAACACATGAGAATAGGGGAAAAGGGTAACAATGAACAAAACAAATATATATCAATAGGCCAAAAAGTCGAGAGAATAAGTCAAGAGAAAAATATAAGAGTTATAATCGACGCAGAATTAACATTTGAGAAAAACTTATGTGAAAAACTTAACAAAACAACAACGATTTTAGCAGCTTTGAGACGCACTTACCAAATCATTTGTAACATTTTGCAAAACCTTGGTCCGTACACATTTAGATTATGTCAGTTCGTAGAATTAAACATGTAAACAAGTTAGAAGGAGTTCAACATAGAAATACAAAACAACCACAAGAGCTGAAATCGCAAGAAACTAAATTTACAGTAACTTTGGTATTTTGTTATTCATACCCAGAAAGGTTTTTAAAATAGCTCAAGCTTCCAACATTAGTTAAGGGGTACCTAACTTGATCACTGAGTGACCAAAACATATAAGATTTATCACCAGAACAAACTAAAAGAAAACAGTTCAACATAGAGTTGAATCCAATTTAAGAAAAAAACCCTTCTCAATAAAGATTGCAAAAACCCGAATCAGTTGTAAGTGCACCAAGTATCAACGCCTTCAAAAGTTGTCTCGATAAATATTGGGAAAATGACCTAGTGTATGAAGACTACAAAGCGGCCATTCAAAGAGGGAGTCACGTGCCCAAGGAATATCTGCAAAATGAAATTACCGAGTCTGGTGAAGAGGATCCATAGGGATCCTGTACCGGATGCACAAAAATATCAGTAAGTATGACAAGGCAAAGAAAAATGAACAACAGTGAACAACTGAGGACACCATTAATCTAAAACTGTTAACAAGAGACATTATATGTCTCTGACTTAACAGTGTGAAACCCCGACAAAAAATGAAATTTGAAATACACGGAGCAACAAGTGGACAGGGAGCGGCTAAATGGGTACACTCATGACCGCTACATCCAACAACAGTTGTTGGCAGTTTGTTCCAATCATGGATGGTTCTGGGGAGGAAGGAATAGCGGTAAACATCCCGTCTTGTTGTTGGTTGACAGAATGTGTGTTGTCCTATTGTTCTATCCTCTGATGGTATGATATATGCGTCAGAAAGGATGGCTACTAGGTGGTGCTGGATCTTGAAGAGCAGAAGGAGACGAATCTTTACTCTCCTCACTTGTAAGGGTTTCCATCCGAGATTGTTCACCATCTGTGTGACGCTTCCTGTTGCCTGTATGAATAATTCCGGGGTAGTGAAGCGGGCTGCTCCTCTCTGCACTTTCTCTAGTTGTTCTATCTGTCCTGTCTTGTGTAGGTTCCGGATGGTCCCGGATGGACGCAGCATACCCTAGCGTGGGGCGGACTATCGTTTCAAACGCTCTAGCACGTGCTTCGGTCTTACATCCTCTCAGAAGATTCCGCTTAAGGAAGCTCAGTGTTCTGTCGGCTCTGGCCGTAATGTTGTTGATATGTTCGTCCCAGCTGAGTTGCTTGTTAATGGTAATTCCATTTTAGTATTTGCTGGAGTCGACAATCTCTAGTACGTGGTTGTAGAGAAAGTAATTTGCAGCGATGGTTTGGAGTTTTGCTGAAACTTTTTTATTACACATTTTTCTGGATGGAATGCCATCTGCCATTCGTTTTCCAATATTTCTAATGATGTCAGATCTGTCTGCAGTCTCTTTGTGTCAGCCTTTGTATAGAAGGCAGTCATCCGCAAACAGGCGGGCATCTGAGTTGGTGGCCTCAGGTAGGTCGTTGATGAAGGTTAGAAAAAGCAAGGGACTTAAAACTGTTCCCTGTGGCACTCAAGATAGATCATCTGCTTTCGACAAAGTGTGCCCATCAAGTACTTGCTGTTTCTTGACTAAGAAGTCTCTTATCCACATGAGTGTCTTACCACGTGCCCCATAATTAACAATGAAGGGATATGGAGTAAATGCAAATGAGACAAAGTCTCTACAAATACATGGTAATAATAAGCAATGGAACAACGCTTTTATTGTTGTTCTTCATTCTGAAGTTACCATGAGGCCTTCAACAATGAGATTTACTCATACTTCATAGCAAGCTCAAGACGGCCCAGCACCGGTCCGAACGGAATTAATTGCTAATTATCGATCAACGCTACGCTACATGTGAAGGATGCGTTCGTGAGGCACTTTGTCAAAGGCTTTGGAGAAGTCAGGTACGACCATGTCTACTTGAACTACCTCGGCGAGTGTGCTGACTATACTATCAATGGTAATGCGTCTCACATGACCTTTGTGATCTAAACCCATGTTGCCTGTCACTCAGTATGGAGTGCCTGTCAAAGTAATCCATAACTTGACTGTGTATGATGTGTTACGCGGACTAAAATATCCGGTAAATGACCAAGTAGTTACGATTGGTGCCATCCTCTTACACCTTTGACAGAAATTTTTATCGTAGGAAAATAAAGAAAAAAAAAGTTTATAGGACTCCAAAAGGATCCCCACAATGCTAAAAAGTTTTCTTTCGATATTCGTTTCAAATTATATTTTTACCGCACAATGAACTCATTTGAGAAATTGTGTTATTTAGGGTTTTTATATTATGTAGAATGCCAAACACTACTTTTTCAGGTAAGAGGTAAAATTTTAAAAAATAGCTCTTAAAAAGTCGAAACTTTTCTATTGACCCACTGACAGTGTGACGGGTACTATATACAGAGCAGGACATGCTTACCCTTCCGGAGCACCAAATGTCCTCTGTTTTTTGAGAGTTCATACTGTTAGTGCTTTAGTTTTTTTTTATGTGTGTTGTATATGTAGTGTTCGTGTGTTTTGTGGGCATGTCTTGAACTTACTACGAAGTATGAGCAAAACTCATTGTTGAAGGCCTCATGGTGACTTCAAGATGAAGAACAACAATAAAAGCGTTGTTCCTTTGCTTGTTTTACCATGTATTTGTAGAGACTTTGTCTCATGTGCATTTACTCCATATCCTTTCATTCACCATTTACGACTGGAGTTTGTCTCTCCTGCAGAGTCCGTAAAAAGATTCCCCGTGCGAGAAATGTATGCTCTCTATATATTTCAGTTATGGTGTACTTGTTCGTGAGAGAATTTCTCATATGAATATACTATCATACTTTCAGATTTTGGCATTTATTTTTGAAATTTCGAAATGTAATTCTGACCAACTGTTTAAATTGCCCACATCTCACTATTTTATAATGCTAAGTTTCTTACAATTGACTTGATGAGTGCCCTGTGTTTGTCTATATGTTGTAATCGTCCACTAGCTTAAGACACCTAGTGCTTCTGTCGGGCAATGGATGACATTGATTGTAAGAGAACTTTGCCAGCTAAATTAATGTTTGTTGACAATCCCGCATCCACGACTAGGAAAGACAGGGATGTAGCGCTGTTCAACAATAAGCAAAGAATTCCGCTCAAACCGGTGTTAGGGGCCGTCTTGAAGTTACTATGAGGTATGAGCAAAGCTCATTATTGAAGGCCTCATGGTGACGTCAAGATGAAGAACAACAATAAAAGCGTTGTTCCTTTGCTTGTTTTACCATGTTTTTGTAGAGACCTTATCTCATGTGCATTTACTCCATATCCTTTCATTCACCGTGTAGTGTCTTTGGTCTTCGTTTTCTGGTGTTCTTGCTTTTGCCTTGTCTCTGGACTTGGTTTTATGTAATCTTGTGCTTTGCTCCTTCGGTATTCTACTGCCGTTGTTCTAGTTGCTAATTGTCGGTCTTGTTTAGGCCATAAGAGGGAAGCGGCTTTGGCATTTTTAAGTAAGGGCAGGAAACGGGATCGAAGATCGAAAAAGTGCAAATTAAATTGAAAAGGGCCGGCGTCTAGCGTGAAGCGGTAACAACTCAAAATTGAGTTCGTGAGACGGAAAAAGCGGTCTCTTCAAGAGATTAAGAGTCTTTTTAAAACATGTTTAATCTCAGAACGGGAAAGAGGAAAATGACGGAAATTTGGGAAAGGGACCCTATTGAGACCCCCTTATTGAAAATATTTTTTCGAATGAGTAGTAGGGAGGGAGGTGTTAGTCTCGAAAAATCAGCTCGCCAGGGTGCACCCAAATAGCGTAAACACCCTATATGACGTCACCGCACTTAAACCCCATGACTCAGATCAGCTTACCTAATAAAAAACGGGAAGTTCATGATTGGAAAGTCGAAATTACGAAATTCGTAAAGTTTTGTTTTCAGACATCCAGAGTTGTCAATGTAGAGGTATAGGTACAGGTATGTAATTTTAAAACCGTAGGATTAACTCCCGCCATTGTAATTTTGTCCTTAGCTATATTTGATATTACTGATTTTTCAGATTTCGTTTGGTTTTACGCATTTTAAACATTTTTTGAAATTATGGATTTCCTTTGTTTGGGTTCTAGTGCTGCTGATGAGGAATTAATTTCCGAAATAGCCATACAGCTCATTTAAATTATTGCAGTTGGAGTGAACATATGTGTTATGGTCTAATGTTCATTTACTCCATATCCTTTCGTGAAATACAAATGTATGAACCATCAGTGGTCTCTTTAATTTCGAATTCATTTTGGTTGTAATGAAAGAACATCATCTATATAACGGAATCTGGAATTAAAGGACTTGGCTATTATTTTCAATGAAAAATTCCAGCATTGCGATGACATCCTCCTCTTTATGCTTTTGTCCCAATTCATCACTAATGCTTTAGCATCCACCATCAGTCTTATGTCGGCCAACCGGGAATAGTTACTCACTTAAATTCTTACTATTCTACTGTAGCATAGATTTTAATTGACATTCTTTTTTCTCCGACATGGAACTCTAACCCACCTGTCCTGTTGCTAAACCCCGAGAAATTAAAGTCTGCTTTCCAGCATCAAAAATAGACGAACCATCCAAGAAACTCGTTTCCCCAGGCCTGTATAATGTATACACATAGAGCAGATCATGCTTACTCTTCCGGAGCACCTGATGATACCTCAGTTTTTATAGGGGTTCACACTGCNAGTGCTTTAGTTTTGTGGCGTTCTTGTTCATTTTTGTTTTGTCTTTGTCATACTGTCTCAATTCGTGTTGCTGTGAATTGCCGTGATTTTGGATTTATGATTTTAGAATTTCCCCTTTCCTCGATTTTGCTTCGGTATTCCTTTGCCGATAGATGTTAACCTTTATCTCTATATATTTGGGCCTATTTTTCAATAAAACACAAATTTGTCTGTAGTTTCTTCCGGTGCTAGATATCTAGTAATGGATTCTCCAAGTTTTTCTCAAAATGACACATGTTTGTCTGTAGTTTCCCGGTGTGCTAGATATTTCTAAGTACCACCATTAAATCTAACATCAGTATGGATGGTAAGTATGAAGATGCACATGATATAAGAACACAACATCACTGATTTTAGACTGTTCACTGAATACAGACAACTGTAATTCTCTTTTTTTGCAATTTACAGAAAAATACCAAAATGACCAGAAAATGGTATAAATGGAACTAAAAGCCATCTTATTTTGAAGCAACGGCAGTAGAATACCAAAGGAACAAAGGAGTGGAATTTACAAATCCAAAGACATGGCCAAAACGAGAACACAGAAAACATTGACGCTAGACACAGAAAACAATGACGTTAGACAGATACAAAGCACAGAAATAGAAATAGAAATAGAAATCACAACATTCAAAACAAAGGCACTCACAGTGTGAACTCTAGTGAAGCTGAAAGTGACATCACGTGCCCCGGAAGGGTAAGCATGTCTTGCTTTGTTAACAGCACCCGTCACACTGTGAGTGAGTCAACCCAGGAAAATATCAAAATCGGCAGTTAAATCTGGGAATACGTGAATCTAGCTGAAAATTTCCACTTTCATTTGGGATATTGACTTGCATATCTTCCAATGATGTTATGGCGACGGCCATAGAATTTCTTGAGGGGTTAAATTAACATAGGTTGAACAAATCCCTGACTAAGCAGCTTTTGGGACAGTGTTTTTGCTCTGATAAAAAATCACTGTACAAACTACACGCTCGACAGTAACGAATCAACTGTAAAATGAACACTCCATAGGCTGAAGATGAGTACATAAATTTCAATTCATAACAATGCCCTATGGACACAATGTTGAAACAAGGGCAGACTAAAAAGTTCTTGTAAATAAATCCAAAGTAAAGACTCAACAAGATCAACCTGTGTCACTAACTTGGCACATGAAGGCTAAACCTAAGCAAATGCTTTAGGCAACAAAAAATGATGGGTGTTCAATGGAACACTTGTGTTGCCTGCACTACAGAAGAGCCATTAGTGCATGTCTAGATTAGGAGAGAAAATATCCTGCAAATTTGTTTAGAATATGAATTACATTTTCGAAGGACTTAACAGAATAAACAAATGAGCTATTTTGGACTGTGAACTTCTAAAATCTATAAAATCTAAATTTTATGTATCAGATGCACAACTTAATCAGGTGAGCAATATATCCTGCATGTTTGGTTGAAATCTGACTTATAGTTATGATGGAGTTGTGGATTAACACGCCATATTAACAAATGAGCCATTTTGGCCATGTGAACCTCTAGCATCTGTAAAACCAAAATTCTAAGTTGCAGGTGCTCAATTACACCAGGTGAATGACATATCCTGAAAGTTTGGTTGGAATCAGACAAGCAGTTTTGAAGGAGTTGAGAATACAACAAGTGATGACCCTAAAAGATGTCTCGATGGCCTCTAAATAGATGTGAAATCTAAGTGAACTAATCAGAAAAGTGAACATGCTCACTAGACCGTGAAATTGAGGTCAAGGACAAAAGTCACCTGCCAGACTGACATGTACTACCCAAGACCAACCTA
>MJUU01066602.1:335787-349492 GCA_002080025.1 Modiolus philippinarum
AATCTTTGTAAAGGACCTTCCATACATCATTCCTGTAAAGTTTGGTTGAATTTGCTTCAGTGGTTTCAGAGGAGAAGATGAAAATGTGAATTTCCCATAGGGCCAATGTTAAACTATCTTCCGTGCTGGCGGCCATGTTTTTTATCGGATCGGAACGAAATGAGCAATCTTTGTTAAGGACCTTTAGTACATCATTCCTGTAAAGTTTGGTTGCATTTGCTTCAGTGGTTTCAGAGCAGAAGAAGAAAATGTGAATTTTCCCATAGGGTCCAATGTTAAACCTAAGTTCCGCGCTGGCGGCCATGTTTTTTATCGGATCGGCACGAAATGAGCAATCTTTGTAAAGGACCTTCCATATATCATTCCAGTAAAGTTTGGTAGAATTTGCTTCAGTGGTTTCAGAGGAGAAGATGAATATGTGAAAAGTTTAACGGACGGACGACGGACGGACGACGGACGGACGGACGACGGACGGACGGACGACGGACGACGGACGCCAAGTGATGGCAATAGCTCACACTGACCCTTTGGGTCAGGTGAGCTAAAAAACAATAGTAAAACTGATTTGATTTTGAAGCCCCCTTTATAGGTTTTATGCAGATGGGGGTACTTTCAAAACTTTCGGCTGGGAAGGGGCTTCTGAAACAGTTCTTAAACCCCAACCCAATCATTGACTATTTTGTAAACAAATTGGCAACCCCATCGTGAACTTTTTATATATCATAAAACCACACTGTAGACCAAGATTCCGAGTTGCACCCTTTTGAATATTAATTTACATAACTGAAGAGAAAAAAAATCTCATTACAAGTCACAAGTTTATAATAATAATATTTTATTGCTCAAACACATTCATTTTAAATGATTATGGCATTACAAAAACATAACAAATACATAAGAAATTACAAGACAATGTTGACCATGGCATGACAATGGGGTGTCAATTAATGATTTTCACTAGGGATGTCAACGAGTACTCGAATACTCGAGTATCGCTCGGAAGGTACGAATATCGAGTACCTAATTGGTACTCGAATACTCGGCATGAAAACCACTCTCTTTGTTAAAACGACTGCCTCTGAAATACGATTTAAAACATAATAAACACGTTACTGCCAACTAGATATACACTATGAATTAACATATATTGAACATCTAAAGAAACATGTAATCGTTTATGCTACTTAAAATTCAAAAGCAAATATCTCCCCAAATACTTTTTTGATCATGATAAATTTCTTGCAAGCGATTTCTGTATTAACAAAAACAAAACTCTGTAAAAGCGAATCATTTTTGAATTTTCAATTTCATTTTCTTTAAACATATAGTATATAAGAAATGCCTTTTCACCCCAAAATGCAAAAACGATGAGAAAGAATGAAATCTGAACCCTTTGTCAAAGCAAGTGTACAACATGGGCAGAAATAACTCTGTTGGTAGCTGTAAATAAAACAAACTTTGAACATACCAATTCTTAGCAGACTTTTCTCTTCGTACACATTAGAGAAAATTTGTTGCTGTTGCTTTAAAATGAATTTTTATTTGACGAAAATCGTCTTGCATTATATCGACATTTCAAATTAAAATGATACATACGAGGAATCTATTTAACTATGTATCTGAGCATCCAGATTGTTACCTTAAGACGCATTTGCGACTCAGTAGTGCTGTTGAATAAACAGGTTGTTTGATCACATACCTGTCAACCTCCTATGACCAAAAATATGGTCATGACCTGTATTGGATGGTAAAAAATCAGGTCTAAACGCGTGACGAACTTTATTCATCCAAAATATTAGTAATATACGCGCGAGACAAAGTTTTTTTCGCCTCAATTATACAATTACCAGTCAATTATTGGTCATTTTTCTAATATCTAAAAAGCGGAAAATGTATACTATTCTTTGCTGAAAATCTATTTGGTTTAAACCGTGTCGTCTCCAGATGTTTACATAAGCGTTAATTGTGATTTAAACAATTTAATTAATCAGACAAGCGTGTTACTACAATGTAAACAAAAACAAGTTGATAAAGAAAAACTTGTATATAATTTCGCTTTAATTGCATGTTGTTTTACCAAACCTTTGATTGGCTATAATGGTACACGAGCAATATTGTAGTAACATATCATTGAATGATAAGAATCTTGAAGTCAGGTATTTTGGGTTTCAAAAAATCATCGAGTACTCGAGTATACTCGAGTATTGAATTCGAGTACTCGAGTGGCATTTTTCATACATTTTGACATCCCTAATTTTCACCATCATAAATAGTAGAAATAATAAATATAACCCCCTAAACTTTGTTTGCGGGGGGTATAAAAAATATGGTTTCAGATAATTACAATTTTGAATTGAAATATGCCAAACAGGCTTCAGCTTTTCCTTAACTTGAAACATTCATTTATAAATTTGGCAGTTTGTTTTAGAGTTATTATTGAATATAAAAGGCATATCTTTAAAAGTGATACAAGATTTTGACATTATGTATCTATGAATAGGAAAAAGAAGGGAAACAGGCAGTGATTTTGTTACCTTTTTTAAAGCTACCTCTACCTTTCAGTTTGGGAAAATTTATCGCAGTACATTTGTATTTTCAAAATTGGGTTTTTTTTTATAACAAAATACTACCAAATATTAGCAATTTCAATGGAGTTTTTGACCTGAACTCTCTCTGAGGCCTTTCAGTAATCTCTTTGAATGAGGCTCAACTTACTGGACTGCTATTGTAAGAAAGTGTTTACTATTCAGACTACTGCCGGTATGCTTGCATAAAATACCCCCTTTGATGTGTAAAAAACAGAGCCATTGATAACTATTTAAGAAGTTTGCATCATTAAACCTGACCATTGATCTGTTGTACTATCAGGACAATAAATAATGAAGAGTCAGTATTATCCCTTGTTCACTGGGTTTTTGATGATCAGGTTTAGTATTTTGGGCTTTGGGGAAGAAGTTTTATCAATATCAAGTTCAACAAATTATGTTAACATTTCCCAACTCTGAAATAAATTTTGTAGGGCCAGTATTTTGTAAGCATTGGCTTTATTGTATAATTTTGTTTTTAAATACCCATTTTTATCACGTTTTGACAGCCTTTTGTATATAAATTACTGTTGGGACACATTTGGTATCGAGTGCAGTATATTGTTGGTAAAAGATGCCAATGTTTTTTGTAAAAAAAATGAATGGTTATATGTTATGTTATCTTCCTCTGCTTGTATGGAGGACTCCATTTCCAGACAAAGTTTGTAGCCGGAGAATCCACATCATATATGCGCTTGAAAGAAATCACCATTATTCAAGTACTTAGATGTGTTCAATTGACATAGACATAGTCAACAACGTATTTTGGGAAGATTTTTTTTTCAACTTTGGGAAATAAAAACGGAGAGTTGGGAAATTATCTTTGGGGGAAACAGCCGAAATTCGGCTGCAATTTATAGGGAACAAAATCACTGACAGGGAATGTGTCAAAGAGACAACGACCCAAAGGGGAGTAATAACAACTCAAAACCACCATAAGATCTTCAATGAACGGTGATTAAACCCCACACCCAACGGCAGGTAAGAGTTGGCCCCTAAATAATGAGTAATCAAGTTCAGCTAAATAAACATCATCCTAGACTCCCATAGACATAAAGTGAAGTAACTAGAAAACAGACAAGGACACACAAATGCTTAATAAATTTCCTGACTTAGGACAGGCGCAAACCTGCTGCCTATGAATGTTTACTTAATTTCTGAGTTTACATATTTCTCTGTGATGCATAATGAGAGCATACTGAGAAGAAGTGATATTCATCTTCAATGCTCTCATCATTACACGACAGACAAATATGCATATTTCTTTCAATTTTCTTGTAATGGCCCCTTTCAATTCACTCAACCTAAACTGACTTATAATGGATCTTTCCTTTTTAGATTTGCATATTATATGGAGGGCGTTTTACTGGGATATAAATTTTATTGAAAAATTTTTCACTACTAGCTAATGAAGCCAACATGCTTTGCTTAAATTGATCAAATATTCTTTGTTCAATCTAATTAATATAAAACTGTAAATTATCTAGCTGTAAATTAAGGTGTCTGCAGGGTATTAATTTCCTATTATAGAATTTTGTGAAATTTTCTGTGTAGAAACATAATTGTATTATTGTTTAAAAAGTAAAATAAAATTTGGGGGTCACCATGCATTTACTAGTAAGTGCAAAATCTGAAATTGAAAATTTCAGGATTTACATAGAAATGATAAGGAAAATGATTATATGAGAGGATAGCTTGAAAAATCTACTATAGATTTTGGTCATACTTTGCATGTATTTTGAAATCATTATATAGTTTACATATACAAAATAAAAATTAGGGGTCACTGTTGAAATAAGAGAGATAAATTGCAACACGTTATTTTCTCTAGTGATATCTATGTTAAATTCTTTTATCAAATTATCTCCCTTGCATAAATTCTGCGTTCTGTAAATCCAGCAACAGATTGAAAGCTCATGTGTTTTAATTCACGTTTTTGTTATGAAAATGTTGTAAAAGTGATTAGGAATAAAAATTCTAAATACTCTGGAACTTTCTTTACATTTTAAATAACTATTTTGTTAAGTTTATTAATGAATGAAACCTAAATGAACAAGTATTAGACAAAAACGGCGGAATAATACCACTGACACACCTTAAGGTGACTAATCCTAACTTATTCAACAATTTTTGACATGAGACATCCATATACTTTTATCTTTCACCTCATTGAAGATTTCATTATAAGAAATGATCCAATGAAATATTCGTCCAGACTCCGGTATAAATACATGTTTGTTGTACTTTGTCAAGTGGGATATTAGAAAATGTGCACGCCATGAAATCCAGAGGTTTATTTAGCATTTAACAGATCCAAAATAGGACTAGTTTGTAAAAAGTTATTTAAAATATAAAATTCTGTCCCATTGCTATACAATGCAATTGACTGTGCCAATCAAAAAAAAAGATTTTGTGATGTCACAGTTCCTAAAAGATTTTGATCTTGTGGGATATTCAGAATGGCAAGGTTGAATGTTTTGTCAGTCCAAACAAACATTTGTCAGAACGAATGAAAAAATGAAAAAAATTTTCGTGACAAAACATCAAACTTAAATCTCTGCTCAGCATGTGGTAGCAAAAAATGTGACAACCAACCAATAGGAACACGATGTCGTAATAATATTCATCGTCTGAAAATTGTTGACTTTATCCCACTTTATACCATGTCTATATTTTGTAAATTTTGACATTTGTGGCAGACAATCAATGGCTATACAACCATTTTTAGTGTTAAACAATATTTTTTACCTCTCAAATAAAAAGTGTTGAACAGGAACTGATCAATTTACAAAATTTCATATCAGACCACCAGGCCAACATATTGGCTTTGATGTTGGGCGCGACATATTTATGTCCCCTAAAACCACACCTTTCAAGAACTATGGACGTCACTAATCATGCTGAATGGATTTGCAAAAAAAGCCTATTAAAACTCAAAAATAGAATGTTATTTTGAAATTATGCACCCATTAGAAAGCCTCTAGATCTAGAGTTTTATGGTGATTGTAATCATCTCACGTGTCAAAACCCCCATGATAATTTTTTTTAAAAAGTTTATGTAATCAACCTGAATTGGCCGAAATTAGGGGACAACCATTTGATTTTCATGGGAGGGCTTGGGCGATTTTGCCTAGAAAAATTATTTATCTCAATGAAAATCTCGTACAAATTATTTATTTTCATCAAATTTTACATCAAATTATTTATTTTCCTTTGCAACAAAAAATTTTTCTTCAAATTTATTTTCATAACAAGTATGATAAAAATATTTATTTTCACTGGCTACAAATTGTTTATATACAAAATCGACCCCCCCCCACCCGAAATCAAATGGTCGTCCCCTTGTCACGGCTTGTATTTATGGGGCACTGCCACTGCCTGGCCATGTGCCAGCAACACTGTGGCGTAGGATGCATTACATTTTCAACCTGGAATGACCCTAACGTATAGAAATATATTTACGAATGGTCAGGTTACTGCATATGTATGTTTACATAGATAACTTTGGGAGTCAACTCATGTAAACATTGCTGAAGTTTGACATCCGGAAGATGTTTTTGTTGTCGCAACTGACAATTCCCACAATGCTTTGCTAAAAAGTACTTCACAGCCGTCAATATTCTCGTCATATTCCATAACCGAATCACCAAAAACTTGAAAATATCTTTCATTTACTCCAATATATACCTTTAATTGTTAAAATCATTTCCAAGGGATCTTGTATGGAAAAAAAATTGTTACAAATCCTTGGATAAAAATTTGGCACTGGCTACAACCGGAACAGAGACTAATAATGGAACCTTTACCGGATGCAGACCTGTGGGACTGTTGCACTATCTCTAGTTATCGTGTCCGCCACTAGGTTCGTTAATGTACTGGAGAGTTCCGGTCGACAAGCCCCGTTTAAAACAACGGCAGTAGAATACAGAAGGAACAAGGGAAGCGAAGACCACAAAATCGAAATCCAAAGACAAAACGGCAACAGAGAAAAACAAAGACAAAACAAGGACGTGAGACAGGTACAATGCACGGAAATAAAAAGTCGACACCAAAAACTAAGGCACTCATAGTGTGAACTCCCATGAAAACCGGGAGTGACATCAGGTGCTCCGGAAGGGTAAGCATGTCTTGCCCCGCTAGCGACACCACTGAGTCACACTATCAGTGAGGCATATTTTGTTTTGAATGATCTGTTTGGTAGCGGATTGGTAAATGTCATTTTCTAACCCTGAGACAAAACCAATTAAGTCCATCGTACATGTTACTTCTCTAACCCTCAAACAGTACCATGGTAAAATTAAAAATAATGAAAAAATTTGCAAAGTTTAAAATGAAATTGTGAATTACCATGAACAATATTATACACAATTTTAAGGCAGATACAATAGATGATATTTAAGATACAAGATCCGAAACTCGCAAAACCGTATGTGTTGTAGTTATTTTTAAATGATTTTGTAAAGTTACCAAGTATCGTCACAAATAAGTGTCATAAATTGATCTTCATATTCAGTTTATTTTTCAAATCAAAACATTTATTATGAAGCCATTTGCTACATTACATACTATTTACCTGTAATCAAGAGACAATAGCCATACCTGATCAGAATCAGCAGTGTTCTTTAGATGTACAGGGACTATTATTTATAGTCCCTGAGATGTACAAGTAATAAAAGTGTAACAAAATAAGATGAATAAAAGATCCGCATTTGAATTATTCATTTTGATAAAAAGAATCTTTTGGACGTTCTTGCAAATTTGTATAGCGAGATCGTTCGAATACACATTTCTAAATTACTAATTTTGTTTTTATTTATACGACAAAATTAAAATGTGTAATTCAGTGATGAAAAATGAGTAAATAAATAAAAGGAGGGGAAAAAATATAAAAAAAACTTTGAAATAACCGGCTTTTGTTCCAAATATTTTATTTTTCGAGATTTTATTTAAATTGAATATTCAATTAATGCAAGTTACTGTTACAAATGTTATCTACCCGAATTCATAACACCTGTACATGTTTATTGACGTACCTGTGTATTGATACACATGTATATTGAAAGGTGTTGACAGTGGTACATGTTTAGCAGCAAAATCCATGGGGTAGGTAACCCTCTCAGCTAGGTAATTTGCAACCAGGTTACTGTTTTTCATCTCAAATTTTGATTTAAATTGCAATCAGAACAAAGGTTGAGCTAATAAAATTGTTTTGTATGTATTACACAATAACAGAAAAGGAATGAATAAATAACAACAAAAACATAAAAAATGAAATAAAAATATAAAAAAGATTAGAAAATAAAAAGTAAAAATATATTTTATTTGAGATTAATATTCAAAACTATGAGTCACAATAGGCCCGAATTATCAAATCTCAGTTTGTACTTCAGTAAACTTCTGAACAAACACGGATTATAAAGGAAAACATCGCATTCAGTTGTGTACTTCAAAACTGGTTCTTAAGAAAACAGCTTCATATATCGGCAAGCCATTTCATGTATTTAAAGTTTAAACATGACATTTCAATATGCCAAAAGAATTATTTTAAAATTATAAGTGGTCTAAAAGATATAAAATTTTAAAAATGACCAATTTTACATACAAATGCACTAGCATTATCGACCGGAACTCACCAGTAAGCGACAAGGGGAACTAACTGTGCATTGTGAAACGGTCCCATTGAAGTAACAATAACTAATTGACCTGGCATTATTGTTAACTGAGAAGAAATGACAATAAATTTGATAAATATAAACAGTATTTGTATATATGCAACCAGTAAAAAACTTGACTTTCTTAATCCAATTCGTCCAATGGGGGACATTGGACGACCATTGTCGCTTTCCACGTCTGTTTGTCTTTTGCCAAGGTCTTTACTTCTTCCCCAGGTCTTCCCAGTCTTCTGTATATCTTATCATAGATCTCTCTTCAAGTGATTTTAGGTCTTCCTCTCTTTCTGTGGCCCTGTGGGTTCCAGTCTAAGGCGTGACGGGTCACGTTGGTGGTTGGTTTTCTCAAAGTGTGCCCTATCCAATTCCATTATTTTCTTAGTATGGTTTGCGTGACAGGCTCTTGTTTGGTTCTCTTGTTTGGTTCATCGTTTTTGTCATTGTTGGGTTGATATAGAGTCCAACTTTCTTTGCATTTATTTCAAGGTTGGTTTCTTGGCTTTGAGAGTCCTGGTGTCGATGAGAAGGCCGACAAATACCATTGGCAAAATCAAGATCTCATAGATATGATTGTAGTGTCCATTTGATGTCTAACTTTAGGTGTACTGCAGGCTGTTCGACTGACCCAGTCTATTACCATTATAAAGAGAAGAGGGGAGAGTAGCATCCTTGTCTAACACCAGTGAAGGATCTGCAAGGATTCCATCATGGATGGCTTGATAAATGAATCAATTGTAAAGCTGTCGGATTATAGGAATGCCATAATACCCGAGAATGTCCCACAGTACTTAATAGTCAATACTGTCAAATGCTTTTTCAAAACCCATAAATGCGAGGTTTAGTGTTGTCTGTCATTCAATTGTTTGTTCTATTATGATTCGTAAGGTAGCAATTTGGTCAGTGTATGATCTCTCTTGCCTGGATCCTGTCTGTTCGTCTCTTAGTACCTTATCTACTTCTTTTTTATTCTTTGTAAAATAATATGGCACAGAATGGAATGGAAAGCAAAGTTATACCTCTCCAGTGTTACAGATGGAGCTATCGCCTTTCTTTGGCAGTTCTACTAACATTCCTTTGCCTCAGTCTTCCGGTTTCTGTTCATTCCCCAATATTTTGTTTAGAAGATTTTAAAATTCATCAATAGAGATGTTATCCAATACTTTCAAAGCTTCTGGAGGTATGTTGTCTATTCCACTGGCTTTTCTGTTTTTCAGATGTTTTATTGCAGCAGCTACCTCTGTTATTCTTCCTGTCTTAATCCTAAGAGCTGGCCCTTTTTCTATGTAAGGTAGATCTATGGGTGAGGGTCTAAGACTTCCTGAAAATGTTCCCGCGAACGTTTCAATTGTTCTTCAGGCTTTGAGATTACATAGCCATTTTGTCTCTCACTGAGGTATTAGAACTAGATATTTTTCCACTCAGTTGCCGAGTTATATTGTACAGAGTTTTGATAACTCCTTTGCTACTTGCTGTTTCTGCTTCAGCTGCTAGTTGTTCAACCCTCTTTCTCTTATCTTGTTTGCATGCTTTCTTTACCTCCTTGCCTTTCTCGACGTGTATTTCTTGTGACCGCCTTGTTTGTTGTCTCGTAGTAGTATTTAAAACTTTTTCTTTACAGTTCCCCCTTTCTCCTATTTTTGTCCAACTATCATTTTGCGTTTTTGTAGTATAAGTCCTAGAGATTGTTGAAAAGTGCTTGGTTTGTTACCAGATGCTACTGGTGTTATCATCATTGTCATTTTCTAAAATAGCAAATCTATTTTGTAGAGAGAGTTGGAATTCCTCTTTGATGGACTGATCTTTTAATTTTCCAACATTGAATTTCTTTCGTTTTTTGATTTGTCTTTTTTTGTTTTGTTTTTTTTTGTTTTGTTTTTGTTTGTTTTTGTTTTGTTTTGTTTTGTTTTTGTTTTTGTTTTTTTTTTTGTGGCTAAGATTTTGAGGCAAATTTGGCCTACTACTAAGTGATGATCTGTAGCGGCATCTGCACCTCTTCTTACCATGACATCCTGCAGTGATGATTTCCATCTTTGTGAAATAGCAATGTGATCTATCTGGTTCTCTGCGTTTCCAGCTGGTGACACCATGTAACTTTATGACAGTATTTATGAGTGTCCCTCCTATAAACTAAGATCTTAACAGCACAGAGGTCCGCAAATAGCTCACCATTCTCATTCATTTGTCCTTTTCCATGCGAGCCGATTTCTCTCTCCCTTTCTTCACTACTGATCTAACCGTGGCATTGGGATCGCCCATTAAGGTCAATATATGTTTGTCTCTTTTTGGCACTTTATCAATGGCTGTGGAGGGAATATTAGAAATCCTCCTTATCTTCATCTTCTGCTTCATTTGTTGGCGCATATGCTTGGATAATAGTTGTATTTTGGAACCTTGGGTTGAATCTGGCTGTTATGATTCTAGGTGAAATGGGATCCATTCTAGAAGAGCTCTTTTTGAATTCTTTGATAACAGAATTGCAACTCCTTTCTCATGTGGATTTGGTATTTCCGGAGTACATAAGTGACCCGAGCCAATAGTGTCATACCTGATGTATTTCATCTAACCTCAATTAATTCTAAAATTTCAATTTTGTACTACCTATGCATTTCTTTTGGTATTTGTGCACATTCACCACTTTGGTATATAGTTCATACATTCAAGGTGCCTATTTTGGTGGTATATTTGACTGAAAGCAGACCCATCGACTTTCGCATCATCTGCTGTTTTCTATGGGTTTGTTTGTTATTCATCAAGTCTTCGACAAGAAAGTGTATTTGCGTTAATGATAGTTTCTGTAATCAGTTAGTTTTTTTCCGAATTTAGGCAAATAACCCTACGGTCGGAGGGCCAGCAGTTTTTCCTGTAGGGCCATTCTCCATTACACGATTGCTGTAATGTTGCTTACGAGTTCCATCTACCTAGACTTTCTGTATGGATTTACTTCCATAGCCTTTACTTTCCCAAAGTCTTTCCACAAGGCAGTGGATCTATTTGACCCATAGTTGGGGTTAGTAGAGTAAGGGCATGTCTACACGCCGGTGGGTCTATCCTCTACACATTTATTGTCCTTGCTACTCCTAGATCCCCTTCAATTTAGACTGAGGGCTAGGTCTAACTATTCATATGTCACCACGTGGAGGCATTGAAGGAGTCTTGGTAGTGTAGAGGTTATGTACTGGCAAGAAAAGATTTACGCACTCGACTTTCCCTTTCAATTAAAAAGAATTGGGGGTATTTCTTAGAAAAACATCAGGATATTCATTAAAAATACATTATTGCCCCAAAAAAGGGATTCAAATCCCAGGAATCCCCCACCCCTTGGATCTGCCTATGTAATTTTTTGATTCAATTTTTTGCGCAACCAGTACATAGTGAGTGTATTGAGGCCCCATTTTATATACACTGATTGATAACGACCTTCCAGGTGTAGTTGAATTGGTAAATTTACAGAAATACACGACGATTCTCTACAAATCAGTCGGAAAGTTTTGAGTTCGATTTTTGTCTGTAGTGAGACAGTGTTTTACCAACATATTAGCCTGTTGAACTACTCGGTATACTAAGTTAACGACGAGCACCCTAGACCCATCTTTTAAAATTACGTCTAGTCCTATTCTTTTCCTTTTCAAATTTGTGATCGTGGAATTAGTAGTCTGTCTAGTCTACCTGTAGTGGGTTTTATTCGTATGCCTATTCTACTATAGGGAAACGGGACTGAGAAAGGGGATGTTTGGGTGCCAATAAACCGTTTTAACCCCACTTCTGGTTTTTGCTACTGTCGGTACAAATTGCGACTGTCCCGAGTTCCCATCGTTTGTCTTTTGTTTGTGTTTGTCTTGTGCAGTTCACCGGTAGATTGGGGCATGTAATTGTAATTTTCAGCCCATTTACCTCTTTTATTTAATGTCTACTTTGGTCCTGAAACTGGGAGAACGTACAAAATGGATACTGACAAAATTATTACAACATCCAGTGAGGGAAAAGACCTTAGTATTTTAGTTGATAGTAGGCTCAGTATCCAACAACATATAAAATAGGCATAATTAATAGATCTTTTAAATATATTGATAAGAAATGTTTTAATGATAGAAAGCCTATTAAGACCTCACCTGGAATAAACATGCAATGTTTGGACAGTTATTAACGAAATGGAAGCCATTTTAATATAAAACGTTCAAAAAAAGCTTCAAGAACAATTAAAAGTATACAACATCTCAGTTACGGAGACATATTGAAATTTTTAGGCTTTCTAACACTTCAGTTTAGGCATAGGAGCAAACAGGAAAGGAAAGTTTAAAATTGTGAAGGGTATAAATATAATAGATAAAGACATAAATCTGATACCAATGAGAAATGAACTGACTACTAAAATCAAAATATCCAAACAATGATATCGGACTAACAGAAGGAAGGCATAAAAACATTAGTCAAAGAATAATGGATCACTGCAAAATATAGCAAACACAAGAAGAACAACAAAGATCAAATTCAAAGTCGACTTTTATGGAACAGAAGCGAACAGTAGTGAAACAAAAGTCATTTTGAAATGCTAGTACCAAGTCAGGACCATTGCGGTTGACAGTGTTTGTCGTTTTTTTTTGTGTGTGTGTTGTCTTGTATAACCCACCATTTCTTCTGAAATACCTGTACCAAGTCAGGACCATTGCGGTTGATGTCCAGTGTTCGTCGTTTTTGTGTGTTGTCTTGTATACTATTATCACACTGTTATTTTAAGTTTTTTTTTGTCTTTTTCGATGATGTTTGTGTTGTGATATTGGTGTACTATAAAGTATTTGTTTTTCAAACTTCCACCTTGGTTTTGTTTGAGGGTTAGAGAAGTACCATGTGTACCTTAGTAGATATTTATTTCAATAGATCAAGAATCCAGTTATCCTTTAGAAGATTGTTTCCGCCTTCAATTATACGAGAGTTCCTATATTGGCTTTGCCTAGAGGTTGGAAAATGGCAATTACAATCAGCTACAAAACAGAACTTTCAAAACAATATTAGCCTCACTGATCGTGAGACGGGTGTCCCTAGTGGAGCAGGACATGCTTACCCTTTCACAGCACCTGATGTTACTCCGGGTTTGCAAACAAGTAGCCAGTACTTCAGTGATGGCCCGAAAGTCGATTTTATTTGAAAACTTACAATATCTAAATTTTTGAAAATTTTGTGAAAAATTAAGGAGTATCTCCCTCCTGCATAGCTCTGTCCTTAGCCGATTTTGTCTTTTCTATTTAGATCCTATTGGTAATTTGTTTTCTATCAACCTTTACATATGTTTCGGTTTATTTACTTTTATTTATGTACTTCTAATTGTTTTGATTTGATCTGCACTGAAGAGATATACGTTTTCGAAATGGGCATTCCAAGTAACTTCGGTTTTTTGCTATTCATAGGAGATGAGTGCCTTAGGGACCGACCATTTAACTTGAAGGGGGGGGGGGG
>MJUU01066602.1:349650-364977 GCA_002080025.1 Modiolus philippinarum
TTTCTGTCCAGAAAAAAAAACCATAACCCCCCTTCAGGTTAAATGGTCGGTCCCTTAGTTCGGAATGTCGTTTTCTTATTTCCATCCCATGTGGCTGTCTCAAGTCCTTGTTTTGTCTTTGTTTTTCTCTGTTCCTTTTTTTTGCCATGTCTGTAGACTTTAATTTTTGTAATCATCACTTCCGTTGTTGCTTTGGTATTGTATACGTACTGCCTTTGTTACTCCAATAAAACGCCATAGTTTGATATGAATAAAAACACATTTGAGTATGTAAAAGTAAGTTTATTACTAACAATCTATTCAAACAAACAAAATATATATATATCTCGTGTAAACAATTTGCATAAATACTTTTGAGATTTTGACGGGCTTATATATTTTTGCTTTCCATCGAGTGCGTCACAAAAGTACTACCTCTCTAAACTAACAAAAATTTTTGAACACAATATTGATACAATTTATAAATCAAGGCACTTCGGAATAAGGCACCACAAAGTGATTGACCCCTTTGGAAGGCTTATCTTGCTAGTCAGGCCATATAATTTTCAATTTTGAATACAGAACTATCACGTGCCTAGAGTATTATACTTTATCAACATCAACATCAAATTCCATTGAAACCGTTTGTACTTAGACTCGAGGCCTCAAGGGGAATTACATTCTTTTCTATTATTATATAGATATTAACTGGTGTACTCAATATATTTTTTTTTTCTTGTAGCTGATATTTTATATGCACAAAGGGATCATCTCTTTAACTTCGGTATTTTGTTATGTATTAAGATTCACAAACAGTTTTTTTTAATCATCCAGTATGCAAACAGGAACTTCCAACCAAGACTTGGTTATGTTGATCTTTGAACTTTAAAGCCAAAATGAACATTCTTCCATTAACAATTATATTCAGATTCTTTTCCCGGGTGTATAGGGTTCTTGGAATATAATGATCTTGTGACCAAAAACGTTTATAAAATCTATTACCTACCTTGAACATAACCTTTGACAATTTAAAATTGAAATATAGGCCGGCTCGAATATAATGTCTTTATAGCTAGTTATTAAGCAGTTAGGATAAATTATGTAAAAATACCTTGCCTTTATAAATTACAAAAATACCTTGCCTTTATAAATTACAAGTATGCATTTCAACAGGGCCATTACGGAATAAACCGGTCCATTACGAGATAACCGGTCCATTATGAGATAACCGGTCCTTTATGAGATTAGCAGGGCCATTACAGGATTCAAAATGGAGGCTGTTTAGTTCACTTGTTGTCTTTAAAGGGCAAAATCGTGATTGAATCATATATTTGCAGTTTGCAGTAAAGTACACATTATTTCTTCATTCTCTGTATTGAACAAGTACAAAAAATGAAAATATATTTTTTTATTGTGTTTGTTCTTTATGTGGTCGGACATACTTTGGCTAAAGTAGGATCTGTATCGTGTATGATGACTAGACCTTTGTGACCACTCATTTTACTCATCTCATCACAACGATTCAGAAAATATACATGTTGCTTGATTTTTTGTTATAAAAAGTTTTTTTTGTACTTTATTGAGATATTTGATCCTACTTGTGACCACTCATTTTACTCATCTCATCACAAGGAATCAGATAATATACATTTTGTCTTGATTTTTTTTAAAAAGTTTTTTTTGTACTTCAGAGGTAAACCCTGACACAGCTATATATGGAGAGATATCTTTGTTTCAGATATTTGACCCTACTTGTGACCACTCGTTTTACTAATCTCATAACAAGGAATCAGAAAATAAACATTATTTAATGATTTATTACATAAGTTTTTTGTCCCTTGAGGTAAACAGTACCTACTACAGCTGTATGGAGAATGAACCTTTTTTCAGATATTTGACCCTACTTGTGAGCACTCTGTTTACTCATCTTGTAACAAGGGATCATAAAATATACATTCAAAACAAAGTTTTATATACTTTAACAGGGTAAAATCTTATATAGCTGAGTGAAGATCTATGAAGGATAAATATTTTAGCTCACCTGACCAGAAGGGTTCGTGTGATCTATTGCCATTACTTGGCGTCCGTTAACTTTTCACATTTTCATCTTCTCCTCTGAAACCACTAAAGCAAATTCAACCAAACTTGACCGGAATGATGTATTAATGGTCCTTAACAAAGATTGCTCATTTTGTTACGATCCGATAAAAAACATGGCCGCCAACGCGGAACTTAGGTTAAACAATAGACCCTATGGGAAAGAAAACATTTTCATCTTCTCCTCTGAAACCCCTGAAGCAAATTCAACCAAACTTTACAGGAATGATGTACTAAAGGTTCTTAACAAAGATTGCTTATTTTGTTCTAATCCGATTAAAAAAAAACATGGCCGCCGGCACCAAACGTAGTTTAACATTGGACCCTATGGGAAAATCACATTTTCATCTTCTCCTCTGAAAACACTGAAGCAAATTCAACCAAACTTTACAGGAATGATGTACTTAAGGTCCTTAAAAAAGATTGCTCTTCGTTCCTATCCGATAAAAACATGACCGCCATCGCAGAACGTAGGTTTTACATTGGACCCAATGAGAAAAATCGCATTTTCATCTTCTCAGAAACCCCTGAAGCAAATTCAACCAAACTTGACAGGAATGATGTACGAAAGGTCCTAAACAAAGATTGCTCATTTTGTTGCGATCCGATAAAAAACATGGCCGCTGGCACCAAACATAGTTTAGCATTGGACCCTATGGGAAAAATCACATTTTCATCTTCTCCTCTGAAACCACTGAAGCAAATTCATCCAAACTTTACAGGAATGGTGTACTACAGGTCCTTAACAAAGATTGCTCATTTCATTGCAACCCAATACAAAACATGGCTACTGGGCGGAACTAAGTTAAAAATTGGACACTATGGGAAAAATCATATTTTCATCTTCTTCTCTGAAACCCCTGAAGCAAATTCAACCAAACTTTACGGGAATGATGTACTGAAGGTCCTTTACAAAGTTCTGATCCGATAAAAAACATGGCCGCCAGCACCGAACATATTTAACATTGGACCCTATGGGAAAATCACATTTTTGTCTTCTCCTCTGAAACCATGAAAGCAAATTCAACCAAACTTTACAGGAATGATGTACTAAAGGTCTTTTACAAAGATTGCTCATTTCGTTCCGATCCGATAAAATCATGGCCCTCAGCGCAGAACTTAGGTTTAACATTGGACCCTATGCAAAAAATTACATTTTCATCTTCTCCTTTGAAACCACTGAAGGAAATTCAACCAAATTTTATAGGAATTATGTACGACAAGTCCTTAACAAAGATTGCTCATTTCATTGCGATCCAATACAAAACATGGCTGCCAGTGCGGAACTTAGGTTTAACATTGGACACTATGGGAAAAATCTTATTTTCATCTTCTCCTCTGAAACCCCTGAAGTAAATTCAACCAAACTTTACGGGAATGATATACTGAAGGTCCTTAACAAAGATTGCTCATTTTGTTCTGATCCGATAAAAAAACATGACCGCCAGCACTGAACATAGTTTTACAATGGGCCCTATGGGAAAATCATATTTTTGTCTTCTCCTCTGAAACAACTGTAGCAAATTCAACCAAAAAGCAAGTTGAACTAAATGTATAGAAGGTCCTTTGCAAAAATTACTCATTTCAATAGGTGCCAATGGATGACATAGCTATACATTTGACCCCATTGTTATAAAACATAATTTTTGGTCATGCATGGTATAGAAGCATTTTGTCAGGTGAGCGATACAGGCTCAGTCTCTGAGCCTCTAGTTTGTTTTAGAAATGATTCAACAAATGACATTTACATTTAAAAAAAGAATTTCCAGAAAGATATTTTGCATACATTT
This sequence comes from Modiolus philippinarum, assembly GCA_002080025.1. Taxonomy (NCBI): domain Eukaryota; kingdom Metazoa; phylum Mollusca; class Bivalvia; order Mytilida; family Modiolidae; genus Modiolus; species Modiolus philippinarum. The sequence goes on from MJUU01066602.1 coordinate 353,517, forward strand.
ACATTTACTTAGCAATCTATTTAAGTTCATCCATCATCTTTGCTAATAAAAGTTTTAAGAAATGGGTATTTTCATAATTTTCATAATGGCCCTGTTATGTGTCCTCGGTCTGTTATAATGGCCTTCAGATGCTGTAATGGCCCTCGGCGTTGCTTTGTGCCATTAAAACTATCCTCGGGCCATTATTACAGACCTTGGACACACAACAGGGCCATTATGATTTATTAATACTATATTGCAATGCTTAATCCATAAATTTAAGGAACCCAACAAAAGACTTTTAAATGGCCTTTAAAATATATATGGTTTATAAAATGTATCACATGTAAATCATATAACAATATATTGACAATGAATTTTATATAAAAATATTTTTTGTTTAAACAAACACTGATGAATAATACCTTGGAAAACACATAAAAGAGACATTACAAGCAATCATAACAACAAATATTAATAATAACAAAGTCATAATAATAATTATATAATATAAATATATATATATATATAAATATAAATATCACAGACACAGTTTAAAAATTAATATGGCACTTTCGATTTGCTATAGTTATTAAATAAATAAAATTTCTGAAAAAAACTTACTGACACCAATTTAAAAATGATAATAGTAATAATCAATTGATGTATACCTGTTGTCCATATAGGAAGCAGTGGTTTTTAATATTAAAAAAAAATCATTCATTTATGAAAAAAAATAATAATATATTTAAAACAACGAAACATTTCAGTGTAAAAAAGGAAATTCTTATATTATTAAATCAATTTTTTAATATTGAAAAGTAAACATGTGGTCTTTTCAAATATAATTTTTTTTCTTTAGAAATACGTCGATTTTTAATGTTTTATTTAATATTATTTATAAATATAAGATAATTAGACTAACTATAGTTTTCTTGACATTTACCCCATTTCTTTTCTTTTTCATATTTATAATATTAGAAATCTATTTTAAAATTTAAACATTTTTTATCTTGAATATTGTAAATATCTGCTGCGGGGGCTATCAGTACCAATTAAACAAATAACAATAGGCCTATTTGAGTCGGAATTAAACTCGTAATAGTTACCTGTCATCGAGTGATGTCCCCCTTATTAAAATTAAGGTATTGTCCTGAGAATTCCACAGTCTTGTCTCACGAGAAATTAAAATCTCTATTCAAGATTGAAACATAAATACCGTAATCATCTCCATGAGCCAAAACTCAAATCCTGAAGGCAATGGTTATTTTTAGTAAAGGAAACAAGGGTAAAACGTTTCTCTAAATCATTTTTATCAAATATAAAAGCGTTAGCAGACTACATTAATTCCCGTCTTTGCACATTTTGATGAGAGCTGTTTTAATTTGATACTTTTCAATTATAATAGCGGTACATTTCAAGCTTACAATTCAGTCAAAATTACCTTCCAAGTTTCTTGGGAGCTCAAAATAGGGAGTAATCAAACAACAACAAAAGCGTCATATATCATTTTTTTTTCAACCATTTGGACTAAAATTATGTTACTTTTATCACCATACCGGAATGACTTAGAATGTTGAAAATACGTCAAAACTATCAAACATACAATCAGATTACAAGATATCTTAATAGTAGTTTTTATTGTTGCCTGAAAATCAATTCAAAGATTTTTCAATTACTTATCTTGCATATCGGTAACAAAAAATCTATCACAAATGTTGGTAGTACTTATTTTACTTGAACATATTCAATAATAATTATTTTGCCCTCAAGATTTCAATAAATATGAACATAATGCTTATAAAAATATGACAAAAATATATATGTGTACATATTTCGGATAGATTCAGATTCTTTAAAATCATTGTTTCTGTTGTGGAACATACCCTCTGAACTTGCGTGATGCGAATGGCTCAAGGCGCTGAATATTTTCCTCTGCAGATTTAATTCGCGATTCTTTTAATTTTAACTTCATTTCTAATTTTTGTATCTCGTTTTCAATTGTCTGAAATGAAAAACACATCATAAAGACAGACAAAACTTTCAAGGTTAATTGTTTTAGTATCAGAATCATCGTTTGCGGATTTATACTTCCCATTTGAACATCAAATAAAACTAATTATAACAATATAAGAACATTAATGATACATCAAAACAATGTGGAAAGGACAGGACTGCTTACCGCTTTCATTCATCAGTTATTGTAAAGACGGGAAATCGTGACAGTGTTTATTGGTGATGAAGGTAGAGGTTGACACAAGAGAAGGGTTTTCGCAATATAGTTAACTTCACTGTCGAAATATTTCGATTCGATTCTGCTTTTAAGACATATTAACTAAAATACGGGATCCCCTTTGAATAAGAATAAGAATAAGAATTTTTATTGTGCTAATCAAGAACCCATAAAGGGCATCATAATACAATAAAATACAGTATGATTGATAAGACATACAATGCAACAATAGACCACTACTGGTCAGCTATGGCAATGAAGGGCAGGACCAGATTCTGATACATTATGCTTGAATATTTCTAAAACCAATTTATGCAGTAGATAGACAAAGGAAACATGTTAATATCTCATGAAAACTCATTTCCTTCGATACCATTCGGCTTACATTCTAATACATAAATTTGTCAATCAACAATTATTAGCCCACGCAGAATAAATGTGATGCATAGGGATATTGGTTATCTATGAAAACGCATGTAATAATTTGACTGAAGTTGTGACTTGTGAGTTTTATTTTGTTTGCAATATAAAATAAAAGGATTTGTTGATATTTCATAAAAAGAAGCATACCATCCAGACCCTTAAAGGAGCAAGAATTAATACTGTTTGTTTTTGCTATACATTAACATCATGTGCAAATATATTAGATACAGTTTAACACAGCCAAATTCAGTATTCAATTTTGTTACTTTAATCACTGAATGGTGTAAAATAAAATAATCACTGAAAGAAGTGAAATTAGGTACTATACTATACTATTCCTAATTATAGATTGACTCTTACGAACTCTAGTTTCTTTCCATCAACTATTCGTGCATGGAACTCTTTAGACTTATGTAAAAGAAATTCATATACTATAAACAGTTTTTAAAGGTCTCTTAGTGTTAAATATGTAGTTCCGTTATGGTACGGTTTTGGTCGTAGACAATTGAATATTATTCATACTAAGTTGAGGTATAGCTATAGCAGTTTAAATTATGATTTTTATAGATTTGGTATCAAAGATAATCCTAGATGCGTATGTGGTGCAGATCGTGAAGATGTTAGTCACTTTTTCCTTAAATGTCCAGTATATAATGATATTCGACAGAATCTACTTTTAACTCTTAGAATTTATGGAAATATTGATATAAATATAATTCTCTGTGGAAATACTGATCTTGCTATTGTACAAAATTTCGATATATTTACAGCGGTCCAAAGTTTTATATACAATAGTCATAGATTTGATTGATTGATTGAATGATATTTGATTGATAAAATGTTGCAGATTTTCCCTTTCTCTTTTTATTTCTTTTTTTCTCTTGTTTATTATCTCATTTCTGTTATTCTTTAATTCTATTCTCAAAACACGCGATTTCTTTATTCAAGTATGTACATGTAGTCGTATAATATATCATGTAACTACAATGGTTTAAGTTTCATTAATTTCAGTATTTTATATTTATTTCTTTTCTTTTATATAGTTAATTACTACAAAACAGATCAATTTGTATATTGTATTAACATTGCTGCTATTTTATATTTATTACTTTTTTATGTTGTAAATTGTAGGGAAAGGGCTTATAATAATGTTGTAATAACTTGTGCCCGATCCCTTTGCTTTTGAGCAATAAAATAAGTTTAATTCAATTCAGGTACTAAGGTCATTTTTTGTAAGTACCGGTAAGTCAATGACTAACAAAATTTTGCTCCGCCGTCATTAAACTTCTTACTACATTTCTTGTTACAGTATTTCCAATTATCAGTTATTTCACTCATCTAACTCCTGTTTCATCCAACCATAATTTTACTGACTAAAATGTTTGTAGATTTCAGTTCCTTATGAAATAAATTGAAGTTTTGGTCAGAACTCTGGTTGAAATTTTTTTCTGCGTAGTGGTATGAGCATTTCTTTTCACTCTTTACGAACATTCAATAGCATTGTTGTTGAGTTGAAATATCGCACTACCGCAATTGAAGGGCGGTTCGTCACGCAATAAAATCGGTTTAACACACCAAGACTTGTAATGCCTGTACCAATTCAGTACCATTACGGTTGACAATTGTTCCGGTGGTTTTACACCTGCTTTGTCTTTTTACATAAACTAAATTCACAGTAACTTTGGTATTTTGTTATTATTTACCCTTTGGATTTTAGCTCTTGACAATTCTCAGTTCGGTAATTTTACTATTACTCTGTATTATGAACAATGAAGGATATGAAATTACAAAAAACAGGATAAAAGTAAACGCCTACAATGGTCAGGAACTACAATCACATGCCACAATTTACAAGCAAACTGCCCCAGAAAAACAATAATGATAGGAACTAAGGATAGCCGGACTTGGTACCGGCACTAGCAAAAGCCAGTGGTAGGGTTAAAGTATATGAACCCTACCACTGAATGAGTATATTATATTCATAAAGTATGAAGTATATTAACACTGACAGGACATGGGTTAAATCCACGTGACACAAAGTCTTTACTAAAATATGGTAAAACAAAGCAACAGTACAACGCTTTTATTGTTGTTCTTCATATTTAAGTCCCCCATTAGGTCTTCAACAATGAGTTTTTTTTTCATACCTCATGGCAAGTTCAAGTTCTGTACGTCCCGTGTCCTCGTGGTTACGAATAAAATTGCTATTATAAAAGTGCATTTCTTTTTTAATTTAGATTTTGAACTCTCTAAAAAATGTTTTACATTGAAGATTGGTTAAATTATACTGCTGAATTCTTTAAATTTGCATTTCTTTAACATTAGGTTGCGAAGTGTCTTAAGGTAGATGGGTAGTCCATTTTTTTCTCATAGATTTTCTTTATTTTCTCAGGAAAGTTTCCTTAACATATTAGCATTGAAATAAAAAAATAAAATAGGGGGGTCACCGTGCTTGTTTTTAAAATAATTGATATCAAAATAATCAAATATTTCCAATGAATATATAGGGAAAAACAGGTATTTGGTTATTTTCTTTAAAACTAATCCATAGATTTTTTTCTATTTTTCTCACATATTAGGCCTTTGAATATACTTTCAAAACATATAAAGAAAAATGGGGGTCACCGGCTTTGTTTTCCATATAATTTGAAAAATGTGAATTTTCATAGTGATATCTATGTAAAATATTTTTATCAGATTATCTCACTTTTTCAAATATCCTCTTCCAAACTATATAATTATAAAATAACCAAACATCACCCAATTAGATGAACACATGTAAAATTAAGTGAATAAAGATCCTTTGCTTTTTTGGTCTCTGATATAATATTTATTATACATTACAAATAAAAATATTTGCATATTTAAAAAGCAGATAATACCATAACAGTAAAATTAACAAATTCAAAATGGCGGAAGACTACCGATCTACCTTAAATAATAAAAGTGACAAGATTCACTATTTCATTCGTTTCCCCTTTACTTCAATGACGAGTCGCACATAAACTCGCACATAAAAAACGAAAATTATAGTTTTTGCATATCAACACACATACTACAGAGGGCAATTGATTATCACATCAATTGAAACACGAGCCAGATACGGAACTGACTTGAATTTCAAGTCAATTTGTTCGTATTTTTACGTTTTATATGCGATCTTGTTGACTGCTATGTGATATCTGTTTCCCTGATCACATAAGATATTTCCCTTTAACAGCTTAAGTTTTTTTCCCTGTACTGGATCTGAATACACTTCCTGAAGTGACATAATCAGTGCTAGGATATGGAGTAAATGCACGTGAGACAAAGTCTCTACAAAAACATAGTAGAACTTATCAATGGAAAAACGCTTTTATTATTGTTCTTCGCCTTGAAGTTACCATGAGGCCTTCTACAATGAGATTTGCTCATACCTCATAGCAAGTTCAAGACGCCCCTAGCACCGGTTTGATCAGAATTCATTGCTTGATGTTCAACTCGGCGGATGTCTTATAAGAAACAGAAGATCATTACCTCATCTATGCATCAGACCTCATTCAAGGCCTTTAATTAGGTCATCTGTATTTGGGTTCTCATTTTTCTTTATTTTTGTCGTTATTATGTGATTTCTTTGTTTCTTTGCGTTTCAAATGTTTTCATTGTCTTTGAACTATTTCTTTAAACATATATCTCTTACATATTAAAAGATATGAACATTTGTTATTCACGGATATATAATATAAACCAAGAGTTACTATTATATTGTTTGAAAAATTGCTAAGAAACATTGCCTGATTTTCAAACCTTGATTAAAAAAAAGGTAATCGCTGACATATTATTTTGTTTATTTTATTCTTGAAATATATTAGGCAAGAACTACAAAATATATCAGAATAAGAAAACATTTAGGGTAATGAAGAAGAACTACTGACAATTCAGTACTTTGATGGAATTAGCGTGAACTTTTTATTTGGTTCGAACAATTGCATTGTTTTTCCAAAGAAATTTTGGCTTGAATGCACTACGAAATTAATTTTTGTCTACCTCATTATCGTTTAGGAATTATTTTTGGTATCAAATAATGACGATTTTTAATTCCAAAAACAGATACTTTAATACTTGAAATACCTCAATTTTTCTGTCTAGTTCCTGACTTTCTTTCTCTTTTTCTTCATAAAGTATTTTGGGAACATTGTCACTCTCAGATATCGTCTTGATAACTCTTTGTGGTCTGACAGGTATTTGAAAGTCTCGACCGAAGCTATTAAAAAAAAAAACGATTGAATTATAACTGCTTTACTCAAACTGAAAATGCACTTTATAAATTTTCAAAAGAAAATAATGGATGTTGATTAACAGATATAAAATTATATGATCAAATTAAGGGATATGGAGTAAATGTACATGGGGAAAAATCCTTATAAATACATAGTAAAATGGGCAAATGTAGTCTGGTTCCCAGTCCGCTTATGTGACATGTATTTGTATATGACGAAGGCATACTGAATATTGCGGCGGGAACCAACCTAGGGCAAATGGAACAATGTTTTCCTTGTTGTTCTTCTTGAAGTCACCATGAGGCCTTCAACACAGAGTAACACTCCTACCTCATAGTAAGTTCAAGACAGACTATATATATATGTTTGATTTTATATATGTTTATATGTCTCTGTTTCAATGTCAATTACTGTACTCCTTCATACATTATATAACAAGGTACACAGAATCAGTTATGATATTCTTTATGACCATTTTTTCTATGACACACAATAACTACATTGACTTTCAAAATTTTGGCGCTAAAATTACATATAAAATAATTATACAGAATGTTTCCAGGAACAGTGCATTATCTTTTTCTTAGTCACCCTGTGTTCTGATGAAGCACAAACTCAACATCGACAGATTGTAAGCAAAAGCGATGTATATACATTATTCTTTAGTCTGTTTTAGAGGAGACATTGAATTACATCACTGTGTCCAATCGGGTACGGCAACGGTTAATTGGTATCTTCTTCCTGTTTTCACAAAGATTTCAAACACGCATTTACCAGATGTTTTGATGTATTGTATTCATTCATCAAAGACATAATTAAATGGAAACACAAACCATTTTACGTATGAAAAGTAAAAGAATAGTTTCAAACTAAAAGTGAAAGTGTACGTGTTTGGTATTTGTTTACTGATTACATTGTACCAAACATGTACTTTCATTTTTATTTCATTATTATTAAATGGTTTGCAAGTAAATAAATTGATCATCGACATTTGTTGAATACCGAATGCAAAATACTTTTTATGCATATTTTTAATTTCTGAAAACAGGAAGTTGAAACCAAACAACCGTTGCTGGACTCGACTGTACACAGTGTACATTATGAATTCCTAAATGATGTATTCTCAGATTTTTTAGTGATATGTTCGGCTCTCAAATGTAAAGACATACTGAAAGGATCGTCACAATATCTGGATGTCCGGTACTAAATCACTGTTCGACATGTTATTGAAGACGTATTTCCACAGCGCTGAACGATTTTTCCCTTTATACCATATTTATCCTGCAAGTTCATTATATAAGCTTTGGGGACTTTTTCTCTAATTTTTTCTATGATGGGTGACACAAGTGTATTAGGGGATCTTCACTCTTTCTGGTTCCACTTGCAATGTTAAGAAGAGGATCTTCAATCTTCCTGGCTACCCATCACGATTGATACATGTGTAGCAGAAGATCTTCGTTCTTCCTGGCTACCCAACAACGGGTGACACAAGTATTCCTGAGGAATGTTACTCTTTCTGGTTACCAGACTGATCACAATTGTGTAGAAGAGGATCTAACTCCATCTGGCTATCAAATAACGGGTGTCTCATGTGTCACTCGTCTTTGCTCCCGGACAATTGAAGACACAAGTGTAACAGAAAATCTTCATTCTTTCTGGCTAGCCTACAACGGGTAACAAGTGTTGGAGAAGATTTTAGCCTTTTCTGGCTTCGCGACTGATGCCAACTGTGCAGTAGAGGCTCTTCACTCTTCTTGGCTATCCAACGACGGGTGAAACATCTGTAGCAGATTCGATCCCACTGATGCTTTCGTGAAATTTAAGTTTCATAGTTTTATTTTATCAGTTATTTCTCTTTTGTTTGCCCTTTTGGACACATTTGCGGATTGTGATTTTGAATTCCACTTTATCATGCATTCAAAAACATACCATAGGATACCATAGGATCATTTATGGACGCAGGCTTATACAGCCCCTGTATCCATATCTGTGGTCGACTCTATCGGGCCTGCCGGTGCGTGACTTCCGGTTCTATGTTGTTGTTGGCACAGCAAGTCCCTGTTGGAGTCGTATTTAACTTCTTGATTTTCCCACTGTTTGTCGAGCAAGATCTCAAAATGTTTTACATCTTTTGACTGAATAACATTCTCTGGCAAGGCATTCCATGCATCTACTACTCTGTTTGCAAATGAGTATTTCCTTACATTTAATCTACTGAATCTCTTTTTCAGTCTCAAGCTATTCCCTCTTGTTCTTGTGTTTCCATCCAGTACTAGCAAATTTTTTGAAACCCCTTCATTGTAAATACCCCTTAGAATCTTGTAAGTCTCAATCATGTCCCCCCTCAGCCTTCTATACCTCAATGTTGGTAGTTTTAGCTTCTTTAATCTTTGTTCATAGTCAAGGCCCTTTAAGAAGGGGACCAGTCTCGTTGCTCTCCTTTGGACGTTTTCAATACATTCTATATCTGACTGTTTATATGGACTCCACACTGCGGCTGCATATTCAAGATGTGGTCTTACTAGGGCTTGGAACAGATATTTAAAGCTCCTTTCGTCTAGATAAGTAAAGTTCTTCTAATTAGCCCCATAATGCTATTAGCTTTATTCACTTGTGTCTGAATATGCTTTGAGAAGTTAATGTTTTCATCTACAATCACTCCAATGTCTTTCTCTCCCACTGATTGTTCCAATTTTACTTTGTTTCCGTCATTGTCATATAAATGATAAGTTTGGTTAATATTATCTGTTACTCTCTTATTGTTTACTGATATGGCTTTACATTTGTTTGGATGAAATTTTAATAGCCATATGTCTGACCAAGCTTGAAGTTTATCCAAATCAGTTTGCAGGCTACCTCTATATGCTGGTTTAGCAATTTCCTTATATAGCTTTGTGTCATCTGCAAAGAGATATGCAGCCGCTTCTACGCAGTCAGGCATGTCATTAATATATATAACAAATAATATAGGGCCAAGTACACTTCCTTGTGGGATACCACTTGTTACTTCTTGTTCTTTGGATATATACCCATTTACTGTTACCTTCTGTTTCCTGTTTTTTAAGAAGTCTTCTACCCAAGTTGTTATCCTGTTGCTAATACCGTAGCTTTTCATTTTCTTAATAATAATACATGTAATATAATTTGTGTTTCGAAAGTGAAATCTCTTTATTGCTTACTCAAAAATTCAAGGAAGATTATAAGACAAAAATTTATACAAACATTAAATATATAAAATAGTCACACAATTTGTAAAATGGGCCATCTCAATCTATTATATTTTTTTTCTTTTTCGTGCACAGAGAGTATATTATTGACGATGTTAGTAAAAATCTCAGCAACCACCATCACACTATATTAATAAAATTCTATTAGGAAATTAATTACGCTCAACCACAATCACCAACAATAATAATACAATTTTATCCCGTTTAATAGTACACAAGTGTTCAGTGTTTCGGTTCTATACCTGTATAAATCAAGCAAAGAATATGTCCTTATTAGTCCCAGATCTGTTTGGTCATAATTACTTCTGTAAATCAAACAAAGGTTTAACCAAATTACCAATAAATTGTTCAAAAACAGTAACACAAAACACTATGAACACAAAAGCAACAAACCGAGGATATACTTAAAACACAAAAGTTAAAAAATACCATAATACAGCTATATGAACAAAAAAATAAAGATATGTTTGATATAATAGAATGATTAATAAGCTGCCCGGAAGTTTTACTTTGGTTCTGGCTTTTGGTCTTTCAGGATCTGCGCGGTAAGTTGTCTAAAATGTATTGGTTTCTGGTATTGAGAGTGAACTTGAGAACCATTAAAGAACAAAATCAATCATGTAACCAGATGCTTAGCACTCCCAAAATATGTTCCGTGCTAGTGACCAAATGTTTTATTGGATATGAACAAAATGGGGTTTTTCAAAAAGGTGTGGTTCAATGAAATTCAGTTTTTTCAGATGTTTACCATTAGAGTCTAATGTTAAACTATGTGCTATGTAAGCTAAATGGACAGTTTTTGTAAAAAAAATCTTCCATCTATCATTTTTTACAGTTTAGTTGAATTTGCTCCTGGCCAGTAGTGTCAGTGGACATGATCAAAACATGAAAAGCTAACGGACGACGGAAGACAAGTCATGGCAATAGCTAACACTCGAACTTTGGGTCAGGTAAGCTGAAAAGAAAACTTGAACGCTTTCCGCGGAAAACTTGTATAACCTGATCAGCAGACGGGCTTTTTGGCTCAGTGAACTTCTATACCATGTTAAATGAATCTCAAAAATGTTTCTTCATGGAGAATAATAATATTGAACAAAGCATTTGCATTATATCAAGATTAAGATCAAGATTAGCGTTATCTGTGACGTAACATTGTTTATTCTAAATCTAGTGACATTTTTGTTTTGCATCTGATGAAGGCGGCTGTGTCGCTGAAATATAATGCAAATGCTTTGTTCAATGTTAAATGAAAATAACAAGTAAAAGGTGCAACACTTAATAACATGAAGAAAATAAAATATTGAATCCCTGGAGTTTATTTGGAATGTAGAAATGTGAAG
>MJUU01066602.1:387546-409093 GCA_002080025.1 Modiolus philippinarum
TTTTTTTTTTTTTTTGGCTTTTCTATTTAGATCCTTTTCATTATTTGTTCTCTATAAGCTTTTGCATGTTTTTCGGTTAATGTACTTCCAAATGTTTTGGTTGGATCTGCACTGATGAGTCATAACTTATCGAATAACAAAATACCGAGGTTACTGTGAATTTAGGTTCTGCATATGCGCATTTCGACAACTTATGTCTCTTCAGTGCAGATAAAATCAAAATATTTGGAAGTCCATAAACCGAAATAGGTGTAAAACTGATAGAGAACAAATAACCAGTAAGATCTAAATAGAAAAGCCAAAATCAGCTAAGGACAGAGCTATGCAAGAGGGAGATACTCCTTAGTTTTAAATGCACATATGCAGAAATTAAATTAACAGTAACTTCGGTATTTTGTTATTTGTATATATGTTGTGTTGGAAAAATATACCTCTATGTAATGTCAGCAAATACACCGATAATACCACAGTTGGTAACCACTTAAACATAAAACATTTAGAGACAGCAAATATATACCGTGAAATACCAAAGTGGGTAATTAGTTGAACATATTACATGTAGGGAAAGCATATACACAGTCAACTACCACAGTTGGTAACCACCTAAACATAAAACATTTAAAGGCAGCAAATACACCGTGAAATACTAACGTTAAAAGTTTACATTCCTTCATTGTTGAAATTATTATTAATGAAAGGATATGGAGTAAATGCACACGAAGTAAAGTCTCTACAAATACATGGTAAAAACCTGCAATTGAACAGCGCTTTTATTGATGTTCTTCATCTTGAGGTCACCATGAGGCCTTCAACAATGCACTTAATAAGTTCAAGACGGCCCTAGCATGTTTTTATATCGAGCAACACTACATAAATGTTTTTTTTTCTACTCATGGATGCAGGATTGTTAACAAACATAAAATGAAAGGACAAAGTGTTAACCATTGTACTTTATTGGCCGACAAATAAGCTAATAAAGACAATCAAAACATATAAACAACCACAGGGCGCAAGGGCACTCATTGAGTCAACTACAAGAAAACTTATATTTTTTTCATTGCTATCAAAGAAGTTTGATATGGCTATACGTTTTAAATAATTTCAATACATAAAATTTTGCAATATATCTATGTCGCCCCAGACGTAGTCGGGACAAAATATTGTTTTTGGTCCGTTTCTTTGTAATTATTATTTCACAAGTGTTTATTTCTTCCACATATTTTTGTCCGGGCATTTTCTCAAAGATGACGTGATAAAATTAATTAATATTTGATACAAAGTTGGGTCATCTTGACAACAACAAAAAAATCCAAAATGGCTGCCATTTTCAAGATGGACGCCAAATTACGTCAATAAATTTCAATTTTGTCGGATTTCAACGAAAATTAATTTCTAGGCAGATTTTGACGTTGTGAACAAAATGGGAGCATCGAATTAGCTCCCAGGAGCGACATCAGCTATTGCTTGCAATTGCAAATCTAGGTTTGTTTCTTTTTCTTTAGTGAATTATTACAACACTCAGTAATTTGTACACTGTATTAAAACTTTAAAACTGCTGCTATGTAAAATTTATTACTTGGTTGTTGTAAATTGTATAGAGTGTGCATAATATAATGTTGTAATAATTAAATCTTGCATTTAATTGTATATTAAATAATTCAGGAAATAATAGTTCAAGTATTTTTGCATTTGCATGTAAATCTTTTCAGAGATTAAGTTTAATTCCAAAAGAGGGGTCTTCACTTCTAGAAGCCACTCTTGATTCAGCAAGGAACGTGCTTAAAATTACAAATTTAAACAAGAAAATATTTAATGTAACAAGGGGGATAACAGTAAACATATACAATGGCTGAAAATTACAGTCACATGCCACAATCTGCCAGGGAACTACACAGGAAAAACACAAACAAGACAAAAGACAACCGTATACAACGATAGGAACTCTGGACAGCCGGACTTGGTACCGGCACTAGCAAAAGCCAGCCGTAGGGTTAAACCAGTTTATGGGCACCCAAACCTTCCCTTTATCTGTCCCGTTTCCCTGTAGTATAACAAACATGCGAATAAAACCCAATACAGGTAGACTACAAACTCTTGAATACCTCGAATAAAAGGAATATATATCTACTGGCTTGAATTTATTGAACAAAAAACACTTTGAGTCATATAAGAATTGCACAATGGAAATTTTTTCACTTTATTCATCTCTAAGTATTTAAATTTCTATTTGCATAAAATTTAATGTTTACTTCTTGTGAGCTTTATCTGATGATAAAGAGTAAACAAAAGTTTGACATTTCTTCAATTAATAACTTTTTAACTATTGGACATTTAAAGGTAAACTACTTAAACTTTTAAAAAAGAGAAATTTCATACACTTTTATGTCACAACAATAATTTTTGTCATGCTGTGAGAAATAAACTGATTAAATACTAACAGATAATACTAGCGTTTAAATTAAAACCAACACCAAAAGTTGAAATAAAATATAAAAGTAAATATGAACTACTTGGTCCCATTACTTAGTGCACTATCAAAAGCAGTAGTATATTCAAGCAGTAGAATAAGTAAGTAAGAAAGTTTTTCATTTTCCAATCAAGGTCCCATATAGAGCATATAATTAAACAATGATTTTTACTCTTCACTCACTCACATTTCTCTCACACTTCTCTCATACTGATTAAATAATTATTAAATTAATGTTTTGTCGTAATAAATAACTATTTGTGTGTCATGAACAACTATAGTATTTTCACTTACCTTGATATGTAAAGTGGCTTTTATCAAGTCTGAGTTGATGATAAAAATGAATTCATACATGAAAGGCCTGAATTTTACTTTATCTGTGTTGTTTACATAGTTCTTCATTCGTTTAAGTAAAACTTTACCGTTGTTGTTGTTGCTACCATATTTCCCACAATGCATTTAAAAAGTACTAGCCAGCCGGATATAAACAAGTTATTAAATAAATGTCAACACAACATGCGTTTAATTTACGAAATTACCACGGGGTCTCTTCAGGTAGAATTGGGTACAAGCCTGCGCTGGCATTTTGAAAATGCCCCCTTTCATATATGTCCCCCAACAAAATATCGACCCATTCATATAGTCAATTTCAAAAATAACACCCAACTGTAAAAAATGTGTAATTGGAGTAAGAAAACAGTAATTTTACATCAGGAATGTTCTTAAACAACAAATAATGGTAAATTCTTGATTATAACAGCAATCACTAGAGAATCTGGACACACATTTGTGGTTAATTTACGACCCATTGATTTACATGCTGTTAAAATTACTACCCATTCAAAAAGTTGACAACTGCAAAAAATACAGGCCCATTCCAGCCCATTCTCTATATACCTCTATATAGGAAGTGACCCCCTATGGAAATTATAACGCATTTTGTTTAAAAAGAAAAAGAAATTCGGATAAATTGTCTCACAAGTAGACCTTCACGCTCATTTACTTTTAAATCAGAGACATATAAACAAAATAAAAAAATACTTATCGTATGCTTTAAAATTTCATTATGCATACGCTGAAAAACCATGTGTATGGAGAATATACAAATTACTATGGTTGCTTTTTGAGAAAACATTGTTTTAAAGTTTTGTCTTATATCTATTATTAACCTTTGGCCATTCTAAAAGGGCATGCAAGTGCGAAAATGTATAATGATTCAATTTGAAACTGGTACTCGCAAAAATCATATATATTTTAATTCTTTTTATTTCCAGATTTTCGTATACGTGTAAATAAACATGAGAATTTAGTATATTTGGGCTGGGGTTGCTGAAATTCTTTTTTATATAAAACTATCTCATAACATATGCCGAGAAAATAAAAAATAAAAGTTACATTGATTTTGTTTTCCAAATGTTTTGGTTTGATCTGCACTGATGAGACATAAGTTGTCGAAAGGCGCATGTGCAGAAATTAACTGTAACTTCGGTATTTTGTTCTTTGAATTTTATTCTAAAGAAATGCGACAAAAAAAAAAGATTAAACTCAGCTGAAAATACATTTTCTGATCTGTAACAAGTATTATATATTATATTTTTGTGTGTGTTTTTTATGACTTTTGATGTAACCATTAATCATATATGAACTGAAAGAAATGTTGATCCTTATTTTCTATTTATACAAAATCAATTGTTGTAAATTTTGTTGAAAACTAAGGAGTATCTCCCTCCTGCAAAGCTCTGTCCTTAGCTGATTTTGGCTTTATATTTAGATCATATTGGTTATTTGTTCTCTATCAGTTTTTACATATCTTTGAGTTTATGGTCTTCCAAACGTTTAGATTTTTATCTACACTGAAGAGACATAAGTTGTCGAAATGCGCATATGCAGAAATTAAATTCACAGTAACTTCGGTATTTAGTTATTTGGTAAAGTTATCAACCCTTCAAACAATTGTGATATCTAAAATAATCAAACAATATGCATGGATAAACAACGAAAGGATATGGAGTAAATTTACATGGGACAAAGGCTCTACAAAAACATGTTAGAACCAAGAATAGGAATAATATCTTTATTGTTGTTCTTCATCTTGAAGTCACCATGAGGCCTTCAATAATGAGCTGTGCTCATAACTCATAGTAAGTTACAGACAGTCCCTAGCATCGGTTTGAGTGGAATTTTTTGCTTGATGTCGCACAACGCTACACCCATGTCTTTACTAGGTATGATGCGAGATCATCGACGAAAATGAATTAAACTAGCAAAGTGCTCTTACAAGCACTGTCATCCGTTGTGCGACAAAAGCAATTAAGTCCTAAGCCAGTGGACGATTACAATATGTAGACAATCAAAGCGCAATCATCAAGTCGATTGAAAGAAAACTTGGCATAATAAAATTTTGAGATGTTGGCATAATTAACAGGTGGTCAGGAAAACATTTGGAAATTATAAAAATAACTAGAGCATGTCGAAACTGGCGTTGTCGCAATTTCGATCCTGAAACTCTGGGCAAAAGTAAAAATCAAAACTTAAAAATCAGATAAGTGTGGATTCACATTCTGTTTGACACACTAATGTGTTGATACAGTAATTTGTTGGGTACAGTGATTTCTTGAAGTTTTACCAAACTATATCATTTCTTAGCTTCAGACTAAATATCAAGTCATTTGAAGTTAAAAATCAAAGTATCAGCAAAACAGAAAGTACTTCAGTGACACACCTAAAAGTCGCTCACACTATACAAATCATCATTTCCAAGCTGCAGACCAAATTTCAAATAATTCCCTATTGAGAGGCCAAGAAATCTGTGACGAAAATTTCGTTCATAGAAAAAAAAAATGAGACAGGAAGTAGATACCTGACGACCTTGAAAATCGCCTACACGGTGCAATTCATCTTTTCCAAGCTCAAGACCAAATTTCAAATCATTCCTTATTGTAAAAGCCAAGAAATCTGTGACGAATAAATTTGTAAATAGTAAAAAAATTAAAGTATCGGCAAACAGAAAGTGGACGCCTGACAATGTTGAAAATTGCTTACACAATACAACTCATTATTATCAAGCTTCAGACCAAATTTCAAATCATTCCCTATTGTAGAAGCCCAGAAATCTGTGACGAAAAATTTGTTAATAGTAAAAAATCAAAGAATCGGCAAACAGGAAGTGGAAGTCCAACAAACTTGAAAATCGCTTACACGATACACTTCAAACCAAATTTCAAATCATTCCAACTTATACAAGCCAAGAAATCTTTGACGAAAAAATTGTTGACGGAAGGACAGACGGACAGACGGACGGACGGACAGACAAAGTAAAAACTATAGGGCACCCGCATCTCGATGCGGGGCCCTAATAAATGCCAGAAATTGAAAGTATGATAGTATATCCATATGAGAAACAAGTATATCATAACTGAAATATATAGAAAGCATAAATCTCTCGCACCCACGGGGAATCTTTTTACGGACTCCGTACTGCAGGAGAGACAAACCTCAGACTTAAATAAACAATGAAACAACGGCAGTAGAATACTGAAGGAACAAGGGAAGTGATGATCACAAAAATCAAAGTCCAAAGGCATGGCAAACGGCAACAGAGAAAAACAAAGACAAAACAAGAACGTGAAAGGGTAAGGAGTGAATCTCCATTAGACAAAGTCTCTACAAATACATGTTAGAACCAAGTAAAGGAGCAACACATTTATTTTTGTTCTTCATCTTGAAGTCACCATGAGACCTTCAATAATTAAGGAATAAGGAATAAGTAACCAACTTGACGCCCCTCAATAATTATGTGTGCTCATACCTCATAGTAAGATGAACTCTAAGTCTGTGCAAATGCATCTGACTATAAACAAATTTTAAGGTTAGCTTATATAGATTCATCTATATGTATATCAATTAAATTCATTTAGAATTAGAAAATAGAAATACAGGAACTGATATCTTAAAACCAATTAACTGGGTCAAAGGGCTATAACTTTACAAAGTCGTCTTACAGATTCAAACTTGATCTGTAACTGGCTTAGAAACATCAACGTCAACATAAGTACATTTGAAATCAATATGTCAAGGTATTACAAAAAAACCACGAGAAAACTAAAACACATTATAGACTTAGTCGCAATCTGCACAAAATCATCGAACTACTGACTACTGAACAACACCAAATATCAAATTAATATGGTTTGCAATTACAAAAAAATGTGTTGACAAATAAAGGTTTACTGATAGATGGACTACACCATTAACTTGAAACCTCATGATCGGCTAAAAAGAACAATTCCTCCTAAATTACAATATCCAACCACATAAATTAGCTTTGGAAATCTCTTTTTTTTTCTCGTAAGTAAGAAACTTGAGTCTCTTTAAAAAAATCAGACAACATTGCAAGTACACTCACATGATTTGGGATATCTTCAAACCTGTTAATGATTCATCAAAGTAATCCAGACGGTCATTACTTGAGGTTAAAAAATTGTGTCTGAAACACATGTTGGAATTGAAAAACAGCTGATCTTCAGGCCGAATTCAAAGGGAAGGGAGATGTTATTTTGTAAATACTACACTTGATTGTGATCAATATATAGAATATTTTACCCTCTAGCTTGATTTCTTTTAAGTTCAATTAATGCTTTCTGTCCTTAGAATGCAAGATATTTTAGTAGTAATTTCCTGCCTTTTTTCAGATCAATAGTCTAAATGTTTTAAAATCTAATCATTATGACAAACTTGATGACTCTAACTTTCAATTTGTGAATGTTTCCCGTCTAAGCAGAAATGTATCTACCTCTCCAGCGTATGGAGTGTACATTTAATAGTCGATTTGTTTTTGTGGAAAATGGATACGGTGATTTTGTCAATAGAGAAAATCACTGTATAAAAAATTTGTTACTTTTGTTACACAAGAATTTCTGTGACCATCAGTGTGACACCATTTAAAGATATGATGTGTAGCTGTTCAAATTATAGCACTGGTTTGAGTGGAATTCATTGCTACATGTGTGTAACGCTACATCCATGCTGTTTTTACCATGAAGGAGGGATCGTTAGCAAACACAGAATCATATGCATATATTGTTTCAATATTTTTCGATGTTGTCTTTGAGCCGACATTCTATCTCAGCTAGTCCATTCAATGATTCAAAGAGTATAAAGAATTCATGTTTTATTGTAAACAAAAACACAAAATCATCATTTTGAAGTTATTTTACTTATAAATCTCCTCAAACATAATAAAATAAACTTGTGTATATTTGTTGTAAACATATGTACATCTGGTGTAAAAAAAACCTTCATTATATAACTATATCTATGTAATAACTGGACGGAATGTTTACGTTTTGTGACTATGATCCAACGTTCAAAAGTAATATATCAACTACTTCTCCTGTAAAAACATAATTTAATTCATGATGAAAAACTATTCTATATCCACGAAAAGTGCTAATTAAACTGAGTAATATATAATTTGATTTGTGTATATATGGGTAAAAAAATTAAAATTGACAATACATTCTACAAATATATTTTTCCTTCACAAACCAAACACAGAAAAAAAGAAACTTTGAAATAAGCACATAAACAAACACGTAAAATACAACAATGATTTACAAACGATATATATATACATGGCACAATTAAAATATCTATTTGGTCACTTTTGAAAACATCATACCATACCAGTAATTCAAAAATCTGAGTAAAAAATTAGGCAAAGCACCCAAGATGATGAACACTTGATAAAGATGTTGTTCATTTGCTGTGTTTTTCGGTAGTTTTTTTTTTTAGAGTTTTGCATACTCACTTATCTTAAAAAGTAGTAAAAAATGATGAAAATGACAGTACTTTTTCAACAGAGAGACTTTTATTGCATCGGTTTCAGAAATTTAAACAAAACAAAAATTATCACACTGCATTTTAAAACATAGTAAACAATGGAATATCTTTTTCTCTGAAACAAATGATGTGGTAGTGCATTTTGGTTCCATATAAAATTTAAACAAGAGCTGTCGCCGAATGGCAGCCAAATATACCCCCCGTTCATTGAACCCTGAATCGTATGGTAAGTGCAAATTTAAGTCGGTATGGACACAATACAGGTGTGAACACAATACAAGTATGGACCCAATACAAGTATGGACACAATGATATAATCCTCAAAAAAGAACTTTTAGTAAGGATGCCAAAGAAAATACTCTGTCAAAATCAGACAAAAATGAAATTCACCTTGTTTTTGCTTCTTTGACATTTTACACAAAAATCATAAGATTTAGAGAAATTTCATTACATTATTTTGAAAACAACTTTTCAAGAGGAAAACACTGAAAAGAGTGTTTCTCTCTTCCAGCTTGATTTCACAATATCTACGCCTTGAATTATTTCTTTGAAAACTTGTCCAAGTCCAAAAAATCATTACAAAAGGAATCAACGAAAGTCCCAGTGAAATTACCTCCCCTTCCTGGTTTCAAACTTTCAAACAATAAATATATTCCTTCATGCACATCTCAATATAGTGTCCTTCCTTTGTGTAAAGTTTCATCGAAATCCTCTGAGTGGTTTAAGAGGAGTTGCGCTTATACAAGAAGTGTGGACAGACGGACAGAAGGACAGACAGACAGGGTGATTCCTATATACCCCAAACTTTGTTTGCGGGGGTATAAAAAAATAAATACGTGTGTAATTTGATGATGGGCTTTGTAATTATTTGACATGCAAACCCTAATGCAATAATATGTTAACACACCATATGTGTATTTTCTAAGTTTTGAGTAACATCGGACAAGAAACATTTAAAAAATTGTGATTAATCTTATATCAGAATACTTCAAAAATAAATACCTTACTTGCTCATGTCTTTTGGTCAATTGTAACAAATAATTTTCAGCCTTTTATTAAAAGCTGCATATAAGCCAACAAACAATTTGCCCAATTTAAGCTCTGTAAATATAATTTCAACAATTTTAAGCTCTCGATATCGTTCGGCAGACAATATAAGAATTGTTTTTATGCTATACACGTATTTCAAGGAGTAACCTCTCATCAGCAGCATTAAAATCAAATAATATGAAAAGTCAATATCCAATAAAGGGCTACGCAGAGCGCAGCATGATACGACCGCTGCATGTCGACCACTGAAATTTGCAAAAGTGTAATTTAGAACAAATTTGGACACTGTAAACAGCTTGAAACAGTAATTAGATGGACATACTACTGAAAGCTTGCATTGAGAGGAATCCAAAGAAAAAAAAATCCCATTAAAATCTTATCTAAAATAAAAGATTTCACATATTTCTAAAAATTGCAATTCTGGTCCCTTTGACCCCTTATAGCTCAGAAACGGAAAGAGCTACACCAAATCTGTTGACATACTACTGAAAGCTTACAATGAGAGGAATCTGAAGAAAAAAATCCCATTGAAATCCGATGAAAAATAAAAATTTTAGGTAATCCGTATGTTTGCAATTTTGGTCCTGTTGGGCCCCTCATAGCTTGGAAAGGAAACAAATTATCAAAAATCTTGTGGTGCAGCACTAGTTTATTTTTCATAAGGAAACCATTGCAAAAAACTCCATCAAAATCGGACTAAAAATAAATAATTGAAATTTTTGAAATTCGCCCCTTTTGGGACCATTATCTCGTGAACGGTACATGCCACGTGAAATCCGTTGGCATACTCAGATTGGAAATTTTCTAAGGAGTACACTGAAAGAAAACCCATCAAAATCCGATAAATAATAAAGATTCTAGAGTCAAATATGTGAAAACACCCAATTTAACCCCTTTTTGGCCCCTAATTCTGAAATGGGTGGGGCCAAAAACTAAAGGAAAAAAAAGGTTTCTCAGGAATGTTCCAAGAAACATCATACTAAAATTTGATAACAATCTGTTCACTAGAACCAAAGTTATGCTGTCCACAGACGCCGATGCCAGCGCCAGCGCCATACCATAATACGACCGCAAAATTTTTGCGGTCGTATAAAAATAGTCAGAAAGATGTACTCATTACCAGATATAGGCAATGTTAAAGTTTTCAAATTTGCACTCAGGGACCTTGACTTTTGACCTGGCTGAAATTTCTTTGGTAGATTTGTACTAAGCTTCATTAATCTATTCATATATGGAATGTCAAGCCTCTAGCAATTGTAATTAACGAGCTATAACAAAATCTAGATTTTGACCTTTCGAGCGCTGTGACCTTGACCTTTGACCTAACCTCAGTGAAATTTGTATAATGCTGTTCAGTTTCATATGACCAATATACAGGGCAAATATGAAGGTCCTATCAAATCTGGTTGAAAAGATATAGACAATGTTAAAGTTTTTGTTAAAGTTTTCAAATTTGCACTCAGTGACCTTGACCTTTGACCTGACCCAAAATTTTTGGTGGATTTATATCAAGCTTTGTTAGATCTATTCACATATAGAATATCAAGTCTCTAGCAATTGTAGTTAACGAGCTATAGCAAACTCTAGATTTTGACCTTTTCACCTCTGTGACCTTGACCTTTGACCTGACCTCAGTGAAATTAACATAGTGGTGTTCAGCTGTACATGATCAATACACATACCAAATATGAAGTTCCTCTCACATCTGGTGTAAAAGTTATAAGCCAGGTTAAAGTTGCGGACAGACAGACTGGGCAAAAACAATATGCCCCCGATCTAAAGATCCGGGGCATAAAAATATTGAAATAGAAAGCCAAATCCAGTACCAAGGACATCATTCGAGTGCCATACACGGAATGAAGCCTCAGTATTTTTAAGGGATTTGATTTAAGTTTTCATAAGGAGTAAGGATTGAATGTCATTGGATGTCTACTTGAGTATCAAAGGTTGATAAAATGGCCAAATGATAAAAACCATCGAGATAAACACACAATATTAAACATTTTCAAACCAAACACATGAAAAACATAATATTTTAAACAAATGAACAACTAAATACTTTCATAACACCGTTCTAAAAATACAAAGGGATTGTTTGTTTGTTTTTTGTTTTTTTTTTCATCACAAATCATCATGGAATGTATTAATATTGCATTTAGAAACATGACAGTCTTAATTAACAAATAATTACTAAATACTTCACTGCAAGTTTAGATATTTAAAATTAACTTTGGAATAGAAATCAATCAATTTGAAAATTATTGTGTAATAATGGGAGTTCTTCATATCAACTCAGCTATTATAAATGGAAAAATCAATTGATTCTGTCTCTACTTATGATGATTTAAATATTGCTATTTTTAAATATCATGGAAAAAATGATAATCTCCCGTTGAGCACTGTTTCGTACAATAAGCAAAAATCAACATCGTTGCAGTAAAATTAGTTATCAGTCCAGTCGGAGTTCATGTTTTAGTTTAGTCCTTTTGGAGTATTGTTACGCCTTGTTCTAAAGGGCTGACAATTGTGGCAGTTTTCAACCAAACTGAACTTTATAGATCTTTTTTATGTAAACCGGAAATAGCGGGATTTTATTACTTAAATCGGAGTAAAGGAGACTCAGTTTATTAGGGAAGATAATCTGTTATCATTCACTCTAACCAGAAATTATTGTTCAATTATTTACTTGATTCGCAATACTAACGACTGGCGATGTGATATTGGAAGACAAAATAACGAGTAAGGTATTTGAATTTCTCTAATTTCTAGTAAATTGAAACACCTCCTGAGTGTGTACAAAAAATGATGCTGATTCCTCATTGATGTTCATGTCTCTTGTCAATTTCTAGAAATAGTTCGACCAGATTTTGACGAAATTAACACCTGAATCATAGTTTGGTAAAATGATTTTTTGCATTTTCATGACTAAAATTACACAATCTATAGGTAACAATATAAAATATTTCCCTCAACATCCCCTTTAATGAATGGCGCAATGATACAGACATCATCGATGAACACCACAAAATGGCGGCATAGTTTAAGAACGGAGAGTAAGCATCTCTTTACTTTAAATCAATTGAGTTAAAACGAGAATATTAAACACAATTTCTAAATCTCGATAGTTATATTTTTACATTTTAAAGTTCTTGGTAAACATAATATGAAAATTTAACTATCACTTAATTCTAAATTTAACAGTTCATGGCAAATCCTGATAAAGAAATTTATGCGTAGTAATTCAAACGAGAAAACCTTAGATTTTGTGCATAAACGTTTCATGGATGTCTAAACGTCGAAAAAAAAAAAACAAATATGGTCAACATATATATATATATATGAATCAACAGACATGTACATCTACATCTAGGTTATTGCTGGTTATATCAACACTTAATCCAGTATTATGATACCCATGTGTATTTGTGCGCTCATATATCTGTGTTGTGTTTTATTCAGTTTCCTTTGCGGAAAGTGCTATTTCCAAGTTCGTACATTTTTCCTGGCCCGAATTCTTCCTTCAATCGAATCTCGGGGGGGATTTCGGAAGGGTCAAGGTCATAAATTTGTTGTGCCGTAGATAAAATTCGCAAATCCTTCAAACTTATCAATCTTTCAAGTCCATGGATCTTGTATTCAATTTCCTGGATAAAAACAAAAGCTACTGTTAAGATAATATTAAGATATTTGGCATTGATTTAGCAAGTTTTTAAATATCACTTTTATTATCATTCTATTCAGCATTCACTAATATATGTGCTCTCTAATATTGAGTAAATGGTCTACTGTACTTCAAATGAACATCTAAAGTTAAAAACAAAAACAAGTCGACACGTGTACAATGCTCCGTCAATGTTGGAGGGTTTATGAAATACTAATACTAGTGTATACTTACATTGTGACATTTTATATTCTAATTAATTCTTTCCTTAAAAGCTACCTCCAACTTGAAACAACCTGGATTCTAACCTCATAATTCCATTAAAGTAATCAAAGTCGATCACCTATAACTTCAGGGTCACATCATCCGATTTGAATCAAAATGTTGCAGTTCCTATTACAAGTTATCCATGTATGAAGTTTCATGAATCAAACAACCAGTTCTTCGGTGCTGGTTCGAAAACAATTTTATCTGGAAACTTGCAATATCGAAATCAAATAAAATTTTGTTTAAAAATAAAGGAGTATCATCCTCAGCATAGTTCTGTCCTTAGCAAAATATTTGCATTTCTATTAAATCCTTTGGTTATTTGCTATCTGTAATCTTTTACACGTATTTCGGTTTATGGACTTCCAAATGTTTTGATTCTTTCTGCACTGAAGATACATTAGTTGTCGAAATGCGCATATGCAGAAACCAAATAAACAGTAACTTCGGTATTTTGTTTTAAAACACTACCTGCATGCTGAACCTTAACCTAAGATTATCATGGCCTATTCAAGGAAATCAAAGCCAATGAGTTATAACGTCATGATGGCTACAGTATTATTTTTGCATTTCCTATCATAGGTAATTCAAAGACGTTTCATAATGATATCGTATCTCCTTTCTTAAAAATCATCTTCTAACTAAAGTTTAATATGCATTTTAACTTCACAAGAACATCTAAGCCGACTATTCATGATCTCGAGTCACATGCAACACCCCATTTGCCTCAAATTGTTACATTTACTTTCACAAGCAATCCATGTGAGAAGCTCAAGATAATATTGCAACTCCTTCTATGTAGCTACCTTCAACCTGAACCATAATCTTGGTTCTTACATCAAAATTCCATCGCGATAATCCTTGACCTCAGGGTCTTAGCAAATGATTGTGTCAAACTGTTGCACTTCCTATCATAGCTATCAATGGACATTGCTTCATGATGATATCAAAAACTACCTCCGAACCGAATTTGAAGGATTCTAACATCAAAATTTCATCAAAGAAAACAAAGTGCGTATGACCTCAAGGTCATGACATCCTTTTTGCATCAAAACGTTGCAGTTCCTATCTATCTTTAAATTTTCATCGCCGATCTGAGCCTTATCTTTGATTCCAACATCAAACTTGCCAAAAGAAATAAAAGCCGATGCCCTGGTCATGACCTCAAGGTCACAAATAATACTTTTTGTATCTGGTTAGTTCATATAACAAGCTACCGTTACATATGATGGGGGCAATAACAAAATTACCGAACAGAATGAATACTTCAGATGATCCCCTCTGTGTAGAGTTTTTAAACTGTTTTGCTTGCCATTTCATAATACTCATTCGACATAAAATATTGGAAAAAAGAAGCAAAAGAACAGTAATAACCAGAAGAAAGGTACAAAAACAACATTTTCTTCTGGGGTGACATTGTGAATGGAGTGATTTTTATGACTTTACAACGATGTCGAATAAGTTAAATGAAACGTATTATACCTCAATTTTCCTATCTAGTTCCCGGCTTTCTCTCTCTTTTTCTTCGTACAAGATCCTTGGAACATTATCGCTTTCAGCTATTGTCTGTATGACTTTCTGTTTAACAGCTGTTGCATGGTCTCGTCTAAAGCAAGTAACAACGAAGATTATATAGTCAGTTATAGGTTTACTTTCTAAATTCATAGGAGGAAAGCACTAGCTAAAGTATAATTAATTGCAGCCTACTGATATTCAAGCTTCATAATTCATTATAAGATAATCGAGAGAAAAGCAGGGATATGTTCATATATGTTTCCTTTGGAGTGCGAAAGGTTGTTTCTGCTATGCATCCATTAACCGTCACGGGAGAAAATGAAATCTCACAACAGGAACTAGTGTGTCTCAAAAGTGAGAAATGATATGTCCAATACAAAACTAATACCTACAAACAAGTCTATTACTAATACGAGACGGCTCAATACAAGATCTACTGTTTTGTAAACAAGTCCGTCACAAGTTGTGAGACAGTAACATTATAGTATCAAACCTACTTGTGATGGTAGCCAGAGTGTCATCTTCGTTCTTCCTAATATTCCAGAACAACGGCAGTATAGAATACCATACCGAAGGAACAAAGTACAATATTACATAAAATCGAAGTCTAGGGGCAAGGAAAAAACGAGAACACTAGAAGCCGGAAGACCAAAGACACGAGGCAAACAGGAGAACACCAGAAGGTGGAGGACTAAAGACACTACATGGCCATAGAAACACACGGACACCACAAAGATTGATTACAGGTGTTCCGGAAGGACTGTGGCTTGTCTTGCTCTGTATACAGCTTCGCTACACTGTCAGTGGGTCAATCCATGGTAAAGTCAAAACAATTTATGTCAAATCCGGAGGGACGTGGATCTATCAGAAAATCTCTGTTCTTATACGTGCAACCGACATTTCATATCTATCTATGGTGTCGTGGTGACGGCCATAGAATTTCTGAAAGGATCAAAGTAGCAAAGGCTGAAAGTGCCTTTGCTCTGTTCAGAAAGTCTCTGTATGAACTAGAAGCTGGACAGAAAAAGGAAGTTTCTGATGGAGAAGTCCTTGCAGTGAGAAAGTGCTCAATACTACATACATATTAGCCGTATGCAGGGACAAAAGATGATTTTATTTCTCATGAATGGAAAATGAAAGGATATGGAGTGAATGTACATGTGACAAAAACGCACACGATACATAGAGAACTCCAGTTTATCAAGGACAGGGCTTTTATTCCTGTCTATATGTTGATGTCGCCTGAGGGTCTTCAACCAGAGGTGAACATTATTCACCCCCTCAAGAGAGATCAAGAAGGCCCCTAGCGTGCACTTAAGCGGTATTCTTGACAAAAATGATATCAAAGTCCCTTCCTTGCTCCCCACCCGCTATGGAGTGCCAACTCGGGCGATGCTCAGGAGCACCAGGGTTACAAGAAGTATATAAAAATGTTGAGCAACATCGATCGCAGCTAAAATATGTCATTGAAGCAACACATGTCGGGAGCGGTCAATGAGGAAAAAGGTAAAACTGCCTACAAATATTTGTCATTAAGACGCCCGACAAAAGACAAAAATAAGGACAAAAACAACATCGACAGACAATACAGGGCACATCGAAATAGATGTAGGCAAACCTTGCAGTGTATCCTAGGTTGAAAGGGCAAAAATAGTCGTGTGCACAGATTATAACATTTTAGTAAAAACGTTGATAAAATTGAACAAGAGGCTCTCAAGAGCCTGTATCGCTCACCTGGCCCTTGATTTACATAAACATTTTATGTAAAAGAGCCAATATATATAGTTAAACTATAAATCCAATATCCCTAATTAGTTAAAGGGGAGAAGACCTCTGTTAGTGTTTCCCATGTGGTCCAATGTTAAACTATGTTCCCTGCTGGCAGCAATCTTGGATAAAGTGTGAACCTAAAAAAAACAGTTTTCTTTTCAGGGGTCCACATAAAGACTATTTTGACCAAGTTTGGTTCCATTGGCTAAGTAGTTTCAGAGGAGATCTTTGAATGTGTTTCCCATAGGGTCCAATGTAAAAAAAAAAAGTTCCCCGCTGGTGCCATGTTGGATATCGCGCTGACCTGAAAAACACCTTTTTGCAAGGGACCACTCAATAACTAGCCATCAGTGAGATGGTATCCATCTCTGTGGGCCCCGCTCCAAGTGTAACCTAGAGGTCAATGGTTTAAGGTCACCAACCAAAATACGCAACACGTCGTCTTGTGGTGATCTATCTACATGACAAATATCAAAAGCCTACCTAAAAAGAGAAAAAAGTTATAAAACAGACACGACTTTGTCATTAAAAAGCTTGAATGTGACCCTGAGGCTGAAGGTCAAGGTCAAAGGTCACCAACCAAGGTACACGACACGTCCTCTTGAGGTGATCTATCTTAACATGCCAAATATCAAAAGCCTTTCTCAGATGAAACAAAAAGTTATAGCCCGGACACCACTTTGTCACTGAAAAAACATGAATGTCACCCTGAGGTCAAAGGTCATGTCAAAGGTCACCAACCAAGGTACGCGACATGTCGTNGGTGATGTATCTACATGCCAAATATCAAAAGCCTATCTCAAATGAGAAATATATACTATTAGTAATTTGTTTTGCGAGTATGGAATTCTCTGCTTGTATTGCATCGAGTGCAATAGCACGAGATGCAATACGAGCTGAGAAATCCATCCGAGCAAAACAAATTACTAATAGTATTTTTATCGCTAATTATGTTATTGATATATACCAGATATATGTTTCTTTTGCTACAGAAATGCTTTTTAGGTTAAACATATAATTTTTTATTAAATATAGCGCTTACTTTCTTGGGATTATTTTTTTTCACGAAACGTCACACGACGTCGTATTAATACGCTGTTGCTAACGTTCCATACTAGAGATTGACGATAATATGTTCGTATCAGTGCAGTGCAGTGATAATAGAATTATCTTCGTTGGGGATCAATTGAAAATGAACCAAATTAGCGATAAAAAAAGTTATAGCCCGGACACGACTTTGTCATTGAAAAAGCATGAATGTGACCCTGAGGTCAAAGGTCAAGGTCAAAGGTCACCAACCAAGGTACTCCTTGAGGTGATCTATCCACATGCCATATATCAAAAGCCTATCTCAAAAGGGAAAAAAGTTATAGCTCGGACACGAATGTTTCGGACGGACGGACGGACAGACTGATTACTATAGGGCCACTTATGGTTCTAATTGGCTCAGTACATTCAGAGGAGAAGATCTTTGAATGTGTTTTCCCATAGGGTCCAATGTTAAATCTATGTTCCCCACTGGCGGCCATGTTGGATATAGTGCGATCCTGAAAATATACCTTTTTTGCAAGGGACCAGCCAAGGACTATTGTGGCCAAGTTTGGTTGCAATTGGCTCAGTAGTTTCAGAGAAGAAGATCTTTGAAAGTGTTTTCTCATAGGGTGCAATGTTAAAATTATGTTTCCTGCTGGCGGCCATCTTGGAAATCGCGCGGACCTAAAAAAACACCTCTTTTATAAGGGACCACCCAAGGACTGTTGTGGCCAAGTTTGGTGCCAAATGGCCCAGTAGTTTCAGAGGAGCAGATCTTTGAATGAAAAGTTTACGCCAAACGGACGACGGACGGACGACGGACGCAAAGTGATGGCAAAAGCTCGCCCTGGCATTAGCCAGGTGACTGAATGTAAACGGACAAACACGCCATAATTGTAATGGAGTTTACATTTAGTCATCAGGTTTGTCAAAAAATCTTTACTTACTTTAGAAATTTTTACTGTTAAAAGAACAGGCCTAAATATGACACGTAACTTTTAATTTCTGCAGCGTTTGAATTTTCAGTTGATGGAATATATAACAGCAATGATCATTGAACTACATGTTTATACGTTACGACCCTGAACACTTACAAGAAAGTTAACAAAATCAAACTCATAATCGACTGCATTTGTTGAGATAATTTGTTTTGGCTAAGGTCATGTTTCTTTTCATAGATTTATTTTTTAATTTCAGTTTCATGGGTATCCTAAAAGATATCATCTACATATATTAAATACACACAAAATGAAAAATACGTGATAATTGTAAATGTTATAAATTTAGAAACGTGGATTTCATTGACATGCACCTACAATGCGTATCTATACTGTCGGATGAAAACTTTGACAAATCGTCCATAGAACTCAAGACGTTAAATTATTATTAAAGGAATGAAATTATATGAGACCAAAAGGATAAGAAGCAATGCTGAAGTATAAGTCGACTGAATTTGTGTATCAAACATCATAAGTGATTATCGGTGTAGTGCAAAACAGTTGAATCAGCAGTAAAGAGTGAAAATTGTAATGGCCAAGAAAGCGCTTTTAAGCTCAACAACCCTTCACCAAGCTACACAATTATCAAATTCCTCTATTTAAGCTACAGAAATAATTGTTCTCTTTACACACACTTTGTTTTTTTTTGGATGTTTTGTGCTAAATACCTGTCTAAATCATGCATAGAAATGCGTTCGATTCCTGGGTCTGGTCGGAGATAATAATATCTGTAATTAATCAGGATATATATAGTATTCTAGAAATGACACCAAAATCGGACCCTTTTTACACTTTTAAATACGATGATAATTATTACATTTGTATGGTTGGAGTTCTAAAGATTTAAAGTATATACCCACAACCCTAGAGACAGTATAGATGATTTTTAGTATAGCAAACAATAAGAAAGAAACTTCTCAACTTACAGTAAGTTGCAAAATATGTATGAAGTTTTCAGTTAAATCTTTTGGTTTCTTTTGTCGCTAAATTGATTGCTACACGCTGTTTCATAACGCAATAATTTCAAGGCATAAGATCAAATTATTTTTGTGTTGTAAATCGGGATGAAATAGAGTCATTTTTAGATGAATAACTGAACATAACATATGGTTGCTAATTATTTGTTGTAGGAAAGTGTTAAGGTAATAAACAAAACACAAATACAATATTTTAAATTTCAGAGAAATATGGTATGTGTGAGTGCCAGCTTAGTACAACACCTGAACATTAATGGTATTTAGTGTACCGTATGCAGGTAAAAAGACCAAGACCACTTTATAAATCTAAACAATGACCTCAGATTGAAGCAAAATTACTAAAAACCAGCCTTTCTTTCTTTCAAAACAAAGTATGGTACATTTGTTGTATATATATATATATTACAAATTCTATAATAAACAGTGAATGGATATGGAGTAAATGCACACGAAAAAAAAAGGCTCTACATGAAACACAGCCATGGATCAAGGCTTTAATTACTAAAAACCAGCCTTTCTTTCTTTCAAAACAAAGTATGGTACATTTGTTGTATATATATATTACAAATTCTATAATAAACAGTGAATGGATATGGAGTAAAAACACACGAGAAAAAAGGCTCTACATGAAACACAGCCATGGATCAAGGCTTTAATTGTTGTTTTTCATCATGAAGTCACCCTGGGGTCTTCAACAATAAGCTTAATACCTATGCCTGGTTTGAATAAAAAACGGTATTTAAACAATTTTGTTTTGAAAGGGAATTATGGTTATTTAAAAATTAATTAAAGTAAGTAATGAAGGGATATGGAGTAAATGCACATGAACTACTAATACATGGTAAAACAAAGCAATGGAACAACGCCTTTGTTGTGTTACACGAATGTAAATTGTAATGAGAGGTGAAATCTGATACAGTCCCTTTACATAATGGAAATTGTGTTCTGATGGCTTTAGATTTTGGCACCAGATTTTGCATGGTTGTGTAAAAATATTGTACACTTCTAAAACCATTTTTAATTTGATAATTTCTATTACTTATGGGAAGACAAAAATACTTTTTTGACTTTTAAAGGGATGATATTTTCGGAGCACAATTATCTACAATGGTGAATAAAAGGATATGGAGTAAATGCACATGGAAAAAAGTCTTTACAAATACATGATAAAAAACAAGCAAAGGAACAACGCTTTTATTGTTGTTCTTCATCTTGAAGTCACCATGAGGCCTTCAACAATGAGCTTTGCTCATACCTCATAGTAAGTTCAAGACGGCCCCTAGCACCGGTTTAAGCGGAATTCTTGGCTAATTGTCGATCAACGCTACATCCATGTCTTCATTGGTCATGGATGCGGGATTGTCAACAAACATCAATTAAACTGGCAAAGTGCTCTTACAATCACTGTCATCCTTTGCCCGACAAAAGCACTAGTGTCTTAAGCTAGTGGACGATTACAACATACAGACAAACACAAGGCACTCATCACGTGGCAATATATGTTCTACACAGTCTACATCTTGTATTATTCGGCCTACTCGATATGTATTTATGCTTGTTTTGTTGTTTTTAATATTACCTACCTAGCTGTTAACGTACAACCAACTCACCATGCTATCTATTTATATTTATATTGTGTAATGTTATTTGACCTCTTGTACATTGTAATTGATGTCTGAGGATTGTAAATAAAATGTTTGTTTGTTTGTTTGTATCAAGTCGAATGTAAGAAACTTGGCGTTATAAAATAGTGAGATGTCGGCCATTCTGAATTATGTATTGACAGATATTACCTGAAGCCAGGTGATAAACAAGTCTGTCTTTGACCTTTGGACCCCCTTTTTAATACAAGAAATCAAAGTCCCAAAGGGACTGGTGGATTAGTGTCTATGATGGCAATGATCAGTATCTGATCTATTGATATTTTATGTACACTGTCCATGTATGATATGAATAATTGCCTGTCTAT
>MJUU01066602.1:410415-431430 GCA_002080025.1 Modiolus philippinarum
TTTTTATGAGATCAGAAAGATGTGTACGAGGTTTCCTGAAAAGGATTCTTTTAGCATGGGTATGATCACTAATGTTTGATTGCGTGAGGTTGGTCACCTGGGTCGTAACATAGGATAGAATTCTATCCTTTGGATAGACACTAATCCAAAAATGAAATAATTCAACAAATTATTCCAATATGTTATTGAAATTTGCACGCATTAAACGCAAAATAAATATTTGAAAGGAATTCTAAATGTACTCGGTGTTTCATGGATTACAATTGTTATCCCAAAATGAGTACACCCCGCTATTATTAGGTAGGTCAACTTGGGCCATTTATTTCATCAAACTTGGTGGCCCTTAAAATAGGGCAATCCATCACTTAGAAATTTTCACCTGTTTGAAAAAAAATTATGAAAATGCACATATGGTTGCAGTCTTTTGCGAATGCCGTAAACAGCGAATTCAACATTTTTAAGTTATGTATGGACATTCTTAATTTACATACAAAATATGAAAACTGGTATAAAAGTAAAGCTGAAATCGTAAGGTTTCCATTATCTATAGTGGAACAGACGTTAGAGAAGAACAAGATGTGCCTTCTATATCAAATTGCGGGCTTAATTTCTATTTTATTTTGACTAAAAATTACATTGAATATCTATTTCTTAGTAAATTTAAGGCTACTGTAAAGGTCAAAATTGTTCTTTCAATGAAAGTAACTATGTAATATTTAATATATATATATACTGACCTGTCGTGTCTGCTAGTATCAGGCAACTGTCGTGTGTCTTTGCCATTTGTTGATCCTAGTATGTGCAAAGTAAATAGTACAAAATAAAATCTATAGGTAAAGATTTAAGAAAATATTCTGAAAATGCCAAATTTTGTGTTAAATTTGTTCATTTGACAAAAGCAAAAATTGAATACATTTTTTTAAACTGCTAAAGTAAAGGATTTATGTTCGATCAATCTGACTCCTAGTTGAATCTCATTGCATAAAAGTTCCATGACAACACTACTGATATCCTTTGTTAAGAGTGCTCATCAAAATCAGAACACAAATTAAGGTACTTGTTAATATGCAAAACTTTCTCTACATTTTAGCAGATAGTGTAAACTGAATAACATACCTATTAACTGATAACCATCTGGCTTATCTTTTCTGTCAGTCCGTCTTTTAATTCTTGGAGATTTTGTTATCTTTGCATTTTCAATTTTATCTTTTAGCATTAGGAGAAAGTATTCCACAGTAGAGGTATGAGCGTTCTTTAATTTGTGTATAACAGACTCGTTTAGTTGAAATCCCATTTTCATAAAAACTTTTCTGAAATATACATTTTATTTTACAGTGTTGCGCGCCTCATATCTTGAATAAATTTAATTAAAAAGGGTTAAATTATAATCCACCAATACGACTAGAGCTATGAAAACATTCAACATTAGAGAGAAGTGGTGGTTTGATTCCCACAACTGAAGCTGAACCTGTATCACTTACCTACGATGTCATTTAATTCCATACATGCCTTGATGAGCCTTAAGAATAATGACACAACAAATGAACAGGTCAACAGCTTGGTCAAACTATGTCGCTCAAAATGAAATTACCCATTTTCCCTATGGAACTCCGATACATCAATTGAAACTTGCAATATCTAAATTTTACGAAATTTTGTTTAAAACTAAGGAGTATCACCCTCATGCATAGCTCTGTCCTTGGCTGAATTTTGGCTATTCTATTTAGATTCTTTTGGTTATATATTTTCTTTCAGCTTTTACATGTTTTTCGTTTAATGAACTTCCAAAAGTTTGCACTGATGAGACATAAGTTGTCGAAATGCGCATTTGCAGAAAGTAAATTAACGTTAACTTCGGTATTTTGTTATTCAGAACAAATGACATGAGCTGATGTAACCCTGATATAGGATAGAAGATTGTCTTTTACATATTAGCTGTATGAAATTTTTAAACTTTAAATATAACTTATAACTAATAATTCCCGGATATAAATGCAACTCCCGAAGTGCATTTCATACTTTTAACTCGGAGACGCTGAAGTATCCGTCGGCTTCAACGCGATTAGTGTTGGTAACAAACAAAACGTTTGAAGTAAAACCTAAACTATTTTAAAAAACAATAGCCAAAATGTAAATGCAGCCTTAATAACATTATTCTATCCCAATTACATTTTTTGCTGTCTGTTTAGTGCTATAATGTCTTTTACCTGTGTATTTTATTTGATAACCAATCGAATCATATGACCGCAAGTTACCCTATTCTTTTTTTCTCCTCTTCCCGAGGATCAAAGTCAATCACATGCAATACGAAAGACATTTAAGCCAGATATTTGTTTTTCATACAGAGTAATTATCAGCATAAATTATCGAAATGTCCATCTGTAGAACTTATATTTACTGAATTTTCGGTATTTTGTTATTATGGTTAGATGTTTGTGAAGCGCTACATATGCCCATGCACTTCTTTTATTAGATTAATAATCTTGGAATTTAGGTTAGAGTTATCTATCTATCCAAGACTTAAATTTGACCTCTGTGACCTTGACCTTCGACATGACCTAATTTTATTTTGGCATATTTATGTTTCTCTTGACTAGACATACACTGCCAAGTCTATATTTAATAGTTCAAAAGTTATAGCAAAGATTAAAGTTTCGGACGCAATGATAGACCGACACACAAGACAGGACAAAAAAAACAACATGCCCCCGATCCTCGATCTGGGAGCATAAAGATCATTATAAAACAGAGTAAAATATAAACTTACTTGTTAAGGGTACGCCAGTTATATTCTTTATTCTCCGATGAATTGGCAGGATTCTGGTAGTTGTGGAGTTCAACATACTTTGGTAGGAAATGCTTGATTACTTCTGCAACAAGATCTGTAGGAAAAGAATGACGCAAGTAATATATTCAGTGACCATATTATACCTGTTTGAACACATATACATAGTACAGCAAAAATTTGACTATTATAGGTCATATAATATTGTTTATGTTCAAGCAGTTTGCAATCATTATAGAAAAAGGGCTACGCCAAGTGCAGCATGATACGACCGCAGCATGCCAACCACTGAAATTTAAGCATGTGTAATTTAGAGTGAATGTGGACACATTTAAGAGCTTTTCACAGTAACTACATGGACACAATTAGGAGCTTAACACAATAATCAGCTGGACACAAACTAGGAAACATAAAAATAAGCTCTTTTGATCTCTTATAGCTTTGAAATAGTGTAAATTATGCTAAATCTCTGTTGACATACCACTGACAGCTTACATCAAGAGGATTCTAAGGAAAAAAACTCCAATCGAAATTGGATTAAAATAAAGATGATTCATATTTTGTAAAATTGCAATTTCGACCCCTTTGACCCTTTATAGCTCAAAATCGATAAGAGATACGAAGAATCTGTTGACATATTACCGAAAGCTTACAAATAATGGAATCACATGAAAAAAAAACGATGAAAAATATAGATTTTACATATTTTGAAAAATTGCAATTTTGGCCTCTGTGACCCCTTTTTGCTCGGAAACCGTAAGATTTGCGAATAAAGGGCTACGCTGAGCGCAGCATGCTACGACTGCAGAATGTCGACCACTGAAATTTGAACAAGTGTAAACTGAAATGAATGTGGACACAGTAATTTGCTGGACACAATAAGGGCATTGACACATTAAATAACTGGACACAAACTAGTGAAAATAAAAAGTAGCCCTTTTAATCCCTTATTTATGGGATATCGTAAGAGCTAAGCAAAATCTGTTGACTACCAACTAAAAGCTAACATCAAGAGAAATCCAAAGAAAAGTAAAGATTTCAAATATTTCAAATATTGCAATATGGCCCCTTTAACCCCTTATAGCTTGGAAACCGTAAGGCCGCAGTTTTTTTAGTTTTACGAAAATTTCAGACAATGATCATTGGTAGGAGGACGGAAAAAAATAAAAATCTCGTTGGATCATTGATTTTTTTCAAATATCAAATTATTCAAGAATGTAATTACTGATAATTTTGAAGATGGTGTCTTTAGTAAAAATAATGTTGGAAATATCAATAAAAAGTGATTTAGAGTACAAAATGAGGTTTCAAAATCAATTATGCATAAATTTTTTTTTTCTTGCATAAAAAAATACAGGGTAGGAGTGAATAAAAAATAAAATTAAGCAATTTTCAATTTTATTTTTTTTTCAATTTGACAAAATTTAGGGTCGGTCGGAGTCGTAAAACTAAAAATAAAAAAAAATGGCACAAGAGCAACGCAAAATCTATTGCTATACTACTGGAAGCTTACAATGAAAATAATCCGAAGAAAAAAATCCATCAAAATCTGATGAAAACTAAAGATTTCACATATTTCTAACAATTGCAATTTAGGCTCGTTTAACCCTTATAGCTGGGAAATGATAAGAGCTACGCCAAATATTTTACCATATTGCTGAAAGCTTACAATGAGAGGGATGCAAAGATAAAAATCCCTTTAAATATGATGAAAAATAAAGATTTCACATATTTCTGATAATTGCAATTTTGGCCCCTTAGACCCCTTATAGCTCGGAAACTGTAAGAGCTATGTCAAATCTGTTGCATACTACTGAAAGCCTACAATGAGAGAGATCTAAAGAAAAAATCCAATTGAAATCAGATGAAAAATAAAAATTTTAGTAATCCGCATGTTTGCAATTTTGGTCCCGTTTGGGCCTCTCATAGCTTGGACAGGATACAAGTTATACAAAATTTTATTGTGCAAGGCTATGTTAATTTGTCATAAGGAATCCATTGCAAAATAATGCATCAAAATTGGACTAAAAAAAAATAAAGTTTTTGAAATTTCGCCCCTTTTGGGCCCCATTTATCTCGTGAACGGTATATGCCAAATGAAATCCGTTGGCAATACCACAGATTGTAAATTATCTAAGGAGTACACTGATAGAAACGCCAACAAAATCTAATAAATACTTAACATTCAAATACAGTCAAATATATGAAAACACCCAATTTAACCCTTTTTGACCCCTAATTCTGAAATGGGTGGAGCCACAACCTAAAAGAAAAAGACGGTCCTCAAGAATGTGCCAAGAAACATTATACTAAAATTTGAAAACAATCCGTCTACTAGAACCAAAGTTATGCTGTCCACAGACACGAAAATACTAATTTAACCCCCTTTTGCCTCTTTTTGCCCCATTTTCTAAAACAGGGCGGGGCAGGGAACAGGAAATTAAAACCCGGGATTAAGAATGTGCCAAGAAACATCATACTTAAATTTGAAAATGATCCGTACACTAGAACTAGAGGCTCCCAGGAGCCTGTATCGCTCACCTGGCTTTCAGTTGCCGCAATGAAGCTAACATTTTAAGTTATACAGTTGAACTTAAGTCTCTCAAACTTTGTTAGCTCAAACACCACCAATATCTTGAACTGTATTTAAAGTCTGATCTTGTTTTACTATATTTCTTTGTTGCGCTTTTTTGACAAAAATGTACTTGCTTATGACCACTTTCAACACCAGTTTTGAAGTTGAGACATAATTTTGTAAATGGCGGTCAACAACAATTTTCAAAACCATATTTTTAAGTTACCACATCAATATTTATTTGGAAACCAAATTTCATTGAAATAGGATTATGTTGAATTTTCCTGCCTTTTTGGTGGCATTTTGAAAATGGCGGTCAACAAACAATTTTCAACACGACTTTTTAAGTCGCAACATCAATATCCTCTTGGACACCAAATTTCCTTGAAGTCAGACAATGTTGAATTTTCCCGAATTTTTCGGCAGCCTTTTTAAAATGGCAGTCAGCCAACAATTCTTAATATCAATTCACAACATCAATATCCACTTGGAAACCAAATTTCATCGAAATCGGACAATGTTGAATTTTCCCGCCTTTTTATGTGGCCATTTTGAAATGGCGGAGAACGAACAATTTTTAACATTGGTTTGAATTTGCGACATCAATACCCATTTGGAAACCAAATTCCATTGAAATTGGACAATTTAAAATTTTCCCGCCTTTTTTGGCAGCCATTTTGAAAATGGCAGTCAACAAACAATTTTCAGTATCTGTTTTGAAGTCGCAACATCAATATCCACTTGGAAACCAAATTTCATTGAAATCAGACAATGTTGAATTTTCCCGCCTTTTGTGGAAGCCATTTTGAAAATGGCGGTTAACGAACAATTTTTAACATTGGTTTGAATTTGCGACATCAAAACCTATTTGGAAACCGAATTCCATTGAAATTGGACAATGTTGAATTTTCCCGCCTTTTTTGGCGGCCATTTTGAGAATGGCGGTCAACGAGCAATTTTCAGTATCTGTTTTGAAGTCGCAACATCAATATCCACTTGGAAACCAAATTTCATTGAGATCAGACAATGTTGAATTTTCCCGCCTTTTTGGGAGCCATTTTGAAAATGGTGGTCAATGAACAATTTTCAACACCAGTTTACAAGTTGCCATAGCATGGCAAACATTTTAATAAATTTACACTTAACCTTTATCTTCTCTAGTTATGGATATAAAAGACGACAAAATATGAAAATTTGAAAATTCCATGAAAAAGGGCAACAACTCCTACAAAGATTTTTGGATTTTCTGCAAAATTTCAGGTTGGGTAGATCTTTATATGCTGAACCTTTTTGCAATTAACACTTGACCTCTATCTGTTACACTTATTAAAACAAAAAAAAATATATTAAAATTTAGAAAATTTCATGGAAAAAGGGCAATAACTCCAACACTAGTTTTCGGATTTTCTTTAAAATTGCAGGGCGGGTAGATCTTAACATGCTCATTATTTTCACTCCAATCAGATTATTGATATCTGTAATGGTTTTCGAGTTATTTGCAAAAGATGCAATTTACCCCTTTGTTCTTATTTTTAGTAACAGCAGCCATGTTGCTTGGTTTTCGGACTAATCGAACACAATTTTGAAACTGTTTACCCTGGTGATGATTCATGTCAAGTTTGGTAACAATTGGTCCAGTGGCTTCTGAGGAGAAGATTTTTTAAATTGATGACGAAAAGTATCAAATTTCTTAAATTTGACCAATAAAGGGCAAAAACTCT
This sequence comes from Modiolus philippinarum, assembly GCA_002080025.1. Classification (NCBI taxonomy): domain Eukaryota; kingdom Metazoa; phylum Mollusca; class Bivalvia; order Mytilida; family Modiolidae; genus Modiolus; species Modiolus philippinarum. Next base: position 417,497 of record MJUU01066602.1, read on the forward strand.
TATATGGGTAGGCAGATTTTCTTCAGAATTTCAAGGTGGGTAGATCTTGATATGCTGAACATTTTTGCAATTTAAAGTTGACCCCTATCTGTTATAGTTTTTGCGATAAAAAATTAAGAATATCAAAATTTTGAAATTTTCACAGAGAAAGGGCAATAACTCCAAGACGGGTTTTCGGATTTTCTTCAAAATTGCAGGGCAGGTAGATCTTTTCATGTTGATCACTTTTACCCCAGTCAGATTTTTGATATCTGTAATGGTTTTTGAGTTATTTGCCAAAAACAGCAATTTACCCCTATGTGTTATTTTTAGTAACGGCAGCCATGTTGTTTGGTCCTCGGACTAATCGAACACAATTTTGAATCTAGATACCCTGGTGATGAATCAGGCCAAGTTTGGTAAAAATTGGCCAAGCGGTATTAGAGGAGAAGATTTTTGAAAAAGTTTACGACGGACGGACGGACGGACGACGACGGACGCCAAGTGATGGCAATAGCTCACATGGCCTTTTAGGCCAGGTGAGCTAATAAAAGTTATGCTGTCCACAGACATAAACTTACCCAATTTAACCCCCTTTTGGCCCCTTTTTCCAAAACAGGCGGGGCAAGTTACACGAAATTAAAACCCGTGCTTAAGCATGTGCCAACAAACATCATACTTAAATTTGATATCAATCCGTCCACTAGAACCAAAGTTATGCTGTCCACAGACGCCGACGCCGACGCCATACCATAATACGACCACAAAAATTTTGTTGTCATATAAAAATCCGTTGACATACTGTTGAATGCTTACAAGAAGAGGAATCTAAAGAAAAAAATCCCACCGAAATCCGATGAAAAATAAAAATTTTCGATAATCTGCACATTTGCAATGTTGGTCCCGTTTTAAAAAATCTAAATGGCACCAGGGTGCACAAGCCGAGTTGCAACTTCAAATATTATGTGACTAAGTTAATGTGAAGACCTGAATATTTCTAAAATTGTCTATTTATTTTCTTTCCCATCTAATATCCAAAATTCTAAGAATTCAAGAAGGTCTATTTTCTAGTTTCATGTCTTGACATTTCAATATATAAATCTGTTTTCAGTCACTGTGACCTTCACTGACCTTGATCTTTGACCTACGTCCTCCATAAACCATAGGGTTCCTCCCTTCCTAGTATCCAACAACATATCCAAGTTTCATTTCAATTAGATGTAAACTTTTAGAGTTATCATCCGGAAACCAAATTTTCCTGAAATTTCTAGTCTATTTTCGGTCACTGTGACCTTTACCTTTGACCTACTTCCTCCAAAATCAATATCGTTCCTCCCCTCCTAGTACGAAACAATATACCCAAGTTTCATTTCAATAGGATGTAAATTTTTTTGAGTTATTAAACGGAAACAAAATTTTTCTCAAATTTTCAGTCTATTTTTTGTCACCGTGACCTTGACTTTTGACCTACTTCCTCCAAAATCAATAAGGTTCCCCCCTCCTGGTACCCAACAATATATCCAAGTGTCATTCCAATAGGATGTAAACTTTTTGAGTCATCATCCGGAAACCAAATTTTTCTCAAATTTTCAGTCTATTTTCGGTCAGTGTGACCTTGACCTTTGACCTACTTTCTCCAAAATCAATAGGGTTCCTCCCCTCTTCATACCCAACAATATATCCAAGTGTCATTTCAATTGGATGTAAACTTTTTGAGTTATCATCCGGAAACCACATTTTTCTCAAATTGTCAGTCTATTTTCGGTCAGTGTGACCTTGACCTTTGACCTACTTTCTCCAAAATCAATAGAGTTCCTCTCCTCTTCATACCCAACAATATATCCAAGTTTCATTTCAATTGGATGTAAACTTTTTGAGTTATCATCCGGAAACCACTTTTTTCTCAAATTTTCAGTTTAATTTCGGTCAGTATGACCTTGACCTTTGACCTACTTTCTCCAAAATCAATAGGGTTCCTCCCCTCCTGGTTCCCAACAACATATCAAAGTTTCATTTGAATTAAATGAAAACCTTTTGAGTTATCATCCGGACACCAATCATAGTGTTTTACAACCGCCCGCCCGCCCGCACGCACGCAACACCAAACCAATAGCCGAGTTCAACTTCGTTGCAACTCGGCTAAAAATCTTAACAATTAAACGCTATGTTAATTTTTCATAAGGAATCCATTGAAAAACTGTATTAAAATCAGACTAGAAATAAAAAAGCCAAAATTTTGAATTCGCCTTTTTTGGGCCCATTAATCTTTTGAACGGTACATGCGACGTGAAAATCGTTGACATGTTACTGGTTGTAAACTTCCTCTGGAGCACTCATTAAATAATAATAAAATCTAAATTCTAAGTATAAGATGCACAACTACACCAGGTAAACAACATATCCTGAAAGTTTGTTTGGAATCAGACAAGTTGTTTTGAAGGAGTTGCGGATTCAAAATCCGACGGACAACGCAGGACGACTCAGGACAACGACGACGACGTAAGATGACAGATAGTAATCCCTATGTGTCGACTCTGCTTAAAGCAAATTTTGTTTTCTTTTTCCTTTTAGAAAAACGAATATCCAAAACCTATCCAAGCCTTCCTTTTGTGCCAAAGAACATTGTGTTAAAATTTCATAAAGGTTGATCAAAATTTCATAAAGGTTGATCAACTAGAGCATAAGTTATTGACCAAAAACAAAAGTGTCTACAGACGACGACAACGACGACGACGACGATAGTGGCATACCATTATACGACCTCAAATTTCTTAAGGTCGCATAAAAACGTAATTGCATATTGTTTTACAATGCTCCCTTACAAAATATAGAAAAAAGAATGTTTCTTTACACAATTCGTGGTAATGTTAGACCGTAAGTAGAGGTTGAAATCCAAGGTGACATGCCCAAGAAAAAAAAATACACGTTTACTACTAAAAATATGTATATCACCGAGATTCATATTTTATATTCAAAAATTGTCCTTCAAAACTTATTAATCCGTTGAACAAACTTATTCATAAAGGATATAAATACAGCATTGTTGTTAAATCTTTACTTCTGGTTTTTGTTGGCAAAAATATTGATCATATCCTAAATGCTTTACACCATAACTAAATTTAAACAATTTTTCATATTGGCAGTATTTGGCATTGCACACTTTCATAATTGATGACGTTGTTATACCAAATCTATTTAGAAGTATTTCAATTGAAGTTTCATATGTAAGAAGGCTTGATATCATAGTCAACGGAAATTATGTCCTTAGCTAGCTGTCAGTAACTGCGAGCATTTGTCCGGACAGTACCTGTGTGTATTGTCTTCATGTTTTATGTACTTCATTGTAAGGGTACTCGTCTTGATAAGTTGGACTTTTTTCTAGTTTGATTTTTACTGTGAGTCTTTTTGTGTATTTATTTTTAGCCATTCACCACATATAGGGGGAGGGTTTGGATCCAAGAAAACGAGTTTTAACCCCGCCGCAATTTTTGCGCCTGTCCCAAGTCAGGAATATGTTGGTGATTGCCTTGTCCTTGTCTTCTTATAAAATTTTAGTTTCTTGATATTTGGGTTATTGGATGTGGTTTGTTTCCATTGATTTATNACAAATAATAACGGTTAGTGATTCTCTATACTTCATACCAGATGTGGACATATATTATTGTGAGAATGTTTGGGAACTATGACATTGATCTTTCTGACATGTTTTTCTCTAGAAATATTTAAAATTAATATATAAAAAATATTAAATTGAACTATATCGCCAAACCAATATATTACACTTTTTCCAAAACAGGCGGGGCAAGGAACACGAAATTAAAACCCGTGCTTAAGCATGTGCCAACAAACATCATAATAAAATTTCAATCCGTCCACTAGCACCAAAGTTATGCTGTCCACAGACGCCGACGCCGACGCCGACGCCGACGCCGACGCCATACCATAATACGACCACAAAAATTTTGTTGTCATATAAAAATCCGTTGACATACTGTTGAAAGCTTACAACAAGAGGAATCTAAAGAAAAAAAATCCCAACGAAATCCGATGAAAAATAAAAATTTTCGATAATCTGCACATTTGCAATGTTGGCCCCGTTTGGCCCCTTATAACCGCGAAAGGAAAAAAAATATAAAAAATCTAAATGGCACCAGGGTGCACAAGCCGAGTTGCAACTTCAAATATTATGTGACTAAGTTAATGTGAAGACCTGAATATTTCTAAAATTGTCTATTTATTTTCTTTCCCATCTAATATCCAAAATTCTAAGAATCCAAGTAGGTCTATTTTCTAGTTTCATGTCTTGACATTTCAATATATAAATCTGTTTTCAGTCACTGTGACCTTTACTGACCTTGACCTTTGACATACGTCCTCCAAAATCCATAGGGTTCCTCCCCTCCTAGTATCCAACAATATATCCAACTTTCATTTCAATCGGGTGTGAACTTTTGAGTTATCATCCAGAAACCAAATTTTTCTGACATTTTTAGTCTATTTTTGGTAACTGTGACCTTGACCTTTGACCTATTATGTCCAAAATCATTAGGGTTCCTCCCTTCCTAGTATCCAACAACATATCCAAGTTTCATTTCAATTAGATGTAAACTTTTAGAGTTATCATCCGGAAACCAAATTTTCCTGAAATTTCTAGTCTATTTTCGGTCACTGTGACCTTTACCTTTGACCTACTTCCTTCAAAATCAATAGAGTTCCTCCCCTCCTAGTACCAAACAATATACCCAAGTTTCATTCAATAGGATGTAAATTTTTTGAGTTATTAAACGGAAACAAAATTTTTCTCAAATTTTCAGTCTATTTTTTGTCACCGTGACCTTTACCTTTGACCTACTTCCTTCAAAATCAATAGAGTTCCTACCTTCTAGTATCAAACAATATACCCAAGTTTCATTTCAATAGGATGTAAATTTTTTGAGTTATTAAACGGAAACAAAATTTTTCTCAAATTTTCAGTCTATTTTTTGTCACCGTGACCTTGACCTTTGACGTACTTCCTCCAAAATCAATAGGGTTCCCCCTCCTGGTACCCAACAATATATCCAAGTTTCATTCCAATAGGATGTAAACTTTTTGAGTTATCATCCGGAAACCAAATTTTTCTAAAATTTTCAGTCATTTTCGGTCAGTGTGACCTAGACCTTTGACCTACTTTCTCCAAAATCAATAGGGTTCCTCCCCTCTTCATACCCAACAATATATCCAAGTGTCATTTCAATTGGATGTAAACTGTTTTAGTTATCATCCGGAAACCAAATTTTTCTCAAATTTTCAGTCTATTTTCGGTCAGTGTGACCTTGACTTTTGACCTACTTTGTCCAAAATCAATAGGGTTCCTTCTCTACTGGTTCCCAACAACATATCCAAGTTTCATTTCAATTGGATGTAAACTTTTTTAGTTATCATCCGGAAACCAAATTTTTCTCAAATTTTCAGTCTAATTTCGGTCAGTATGACCTTGACCTTTGACTTACTTTCTCCAAAATCAATAGGGTTCCTCCCCTCCTGGTTCCCAACAACATATCAAAGTTTCATTTGAATTAGATGAAAACCTTTTGAGTTATCATTCGGACACCAATGTTTGACGCCCGCCCGACCGCACGCACGCACGCACGCACAAACGCACGCACAAACGCACAAACGCACGCACGCACGCACACACGCACGCAACACCAAACCAATAGCCGAGTTCAACTTCGTTGCAACTCGGCTAAAAATCTAACAGTTAAACGCTATGTTAATTTTTCATAAGGAATCCATTGAAAAACTGTATAAAAATCAGACTAGAAATAAAAAAAGCCAAAATTTTGAATTCGCCTTTTTTTGGCCCATTAATCTTTTGAACGGTACATGCGACGTGAAAATCGTTGACATGTTACTGATTGTAAACTTCCTCTGGAGCACTCATTAAATAATAATTAAATCTCTAAGTATCAGATGCACAACTACACCAGGTAAACAACATATCCTGAAAGTTTGTTTGGAATCGGACCAGCAGATTTGAAGGAGTTGCGGATTCAAAAAGCAACACTCACAGATGAGGAATTTTGGCTCTTGGGACCACTAAAATCTGTAAAATCAGAATCATAAGTATCAGATGCACAACTACACCACATGAACAACATATCCTGAAAGTTTGGTTGGAATCAGACAAGTTGTTTTGAAGGAGTTGCGGATTCAAAAACCGACGGACAACGCAGGACGACTCAGGACGACGACGGCGACGTAAGACGACAGATAGTAATCCCTATGTGTCGACTCTGCTTAAAGCAAATTTTGTTTTCTTTTTCCTTTTAGAAAAACGAATATCCAAAACCTATCCAAGCCTTCCTTTTGTGCCAAAGAACATTGTGTTAAAATTTCATAAAGGTTGATCAAAATTTCATAAAGGTTGATCAACTAGAGCATAAGTTATTGACCAAAAACAAAAGTGTCTACAGACGACGACAACGACGACGACGACGATAGTGGCATACCATTATACGACCTCAAATTTCTTAAGGTCGCATAAAAACGTAATTGTATATTGTTTTACAATGCTCCCTTACAAAATATAGAAAAAAAAGAATGTTTCTTTACACAATTCGTGGTAATGTTAGACCGTAAGTAGAGGTTGAAATCCAAGGTGACATGAATTTGGGTGGATCCAAGAAAAAAAATACACGTTTACTACTAAAAATATGAATATCACCGAGATTCATATTTTATAGTAAACATGTATTTTTTCTAAGGTCGGAAGCAAGACCCTATGATCCTACATAGCACTTTTGATAGAAAAAAAAACAAACAACTGCACATATCATTCTACCTTTGTCATATGTGTTTCTGCATCTTAAACCTAAAAAATATGCAATGTCCAAACAATCCATAGTCAATCTTTGTCTTGTAAGATTTTTGGTTGACTTTTTCGCTTCTGATCACTGTACGTTTGTTATAAATGGTTTCATAAAATTTAAGATGATTTAAGGAGCATCTTATCGACTACAAAAACGCTCAAATCATTAAAAACATGTGAATCAAAGGGAAAGTTGTTCTGAATACCATTAATTGATTCTTTATACAAAATTTATAATCATCCTTTCTGAAATTTGCAGAGAAATCATAATTTTACGTACTTATGTTTTGAAAAAAAATACTAGTAGTTACTTACATCCATCAGAAAAGTCCTTTCCAATATCTTTCTTTGTTTTTGAAAGGGGAATTCCGTCAATCCATGTGTACAACGATATACGTGTGTCCTCGTCGATCTCGTCCATTTTAGATTTTTACATGTATATCTGCAAAATATTAAGGAAAACGTCTTTGTAAGAGATCATTTCTTCGGTTTATCCCTCGAATGCCAACATTCTTTGATCTACCGACAATTTACCTGTAAAATTTTGTTGGCATTCAAGGAATGGTGTCAGATAGTTGTCCAAACAAATGTGCATGCTTAAAAAAACAATCTCTGTAATTAGGTCTTGTAAATTGGACTGGATTCACTTCAGTTAATATTTTTTTTTCATTCATATTTTTTCAGAGTATGAATTTGTTCTAATGTGTGTACATTTTTGTATTAAAAAAGAATAAGCACAACCTTTTTTGAAATGCTCTTTCAAAATCTATTTGCCATACTAATGTGGATTTTGATTATTTTTTACGCTTTTTTGTACTTGCTATTTTTTTTTTCTTTTGCTATTTGCACACGAGGGAAGGAACATAATATATCTTTATCAACTTTACTGTAAAACATATTTAGCACATATGTCTAGATAATTTTATAGAACAAAACTAAGAAGATGTTATGTGCTAGCTTTTCAGACGGTTCTGCATGAATTGTATGCTAAGTTGTACATATGCCATAGTCAGAAAATAAATGCTGGAGACTACTACTATTTTGGGTTGATTGTTGACCAGGGCCAATAAAGATTCTTCACACCAGTATATCTTGCTTTTATCATGATATAGTTATGCAGATGTCGACAGTTATTTTGTATTTGTATACACAATTTAAAATGGTCTGATCATTGATAATAAAGTACAGCTTGATTATTTTTGGACTTTTTTGGTTGAGCAAAGAATTTTTTTGTGTTGTTACCTTTGCCTTTATATTGTATCCTGGATCTGGAAGAGGTAACATGGGTAATTGTGCAAACAATGGGTTTTGAATAACTCGGTTAATGTAATAATGATACCTGTTTTGGGCTCCACGGATATAACTGAGGATAACATTGACCCAAAATATTAAATGACAGCTGGGAATGCCTCTGTGCAAAAAGCCTAAATTAGTAAGCTAAATTGGATTTTAAGTTTTAATAATGAAAAAGAAATTGTGCTTATGTGTACAGATTAGCAATATACATGTACATGTACGGCCTTGATAATTCAATCTGACTAAGTAGCGGGATTCTGTTCAGTCTAGGTACGCATTGTCCCATACCACCCCTTCATTACAACAACGCCCAGTTCCTCACTGTTAGACTCAGTCAGCTATTTAATGTTAACGATGTTATAGGAGCTGAATCAGACTGACTTAGATATGGGAATGTTAACGATGTTATAGGAGCTGAATCAGACTGACTTAGATATGGGTATGTTAACGATGTTATAGGAGCTGAATCAGACTGACTTAGATATGGGAATTAAATGTCAGTTCAAATACAAAAATGAGTATTTTGTTGAAACATATTGAAATTCTTTCTTATAGAAAAAAGAAGGGAAACGGGGAATGTGTCAAAGAGACAACGACCCAAAGGGAAGTAATAACAACTCAAAGCCACCATAAGATCTTCAATGAACGGCGAGAAAACCCCACACCCAACGGCAGGTCGGAGTCGGCCCCTGAACAAAGAGCAATCAAGTCCAGCGAAATAAACATCATCCTAGACTCCTATAGACATAAAGTAAACTAACTAGAAAAAGGACAAGACACACAAACGCTTAATAAATTCCTGACTTAGGACAGGCGCAAACCTGCTGCGGCGGGGTTAAACTAGTTTTATTGGATCTAAACCTTCCCCCTACAGCCAATGTGATAAATCAAAAAACAATCGTAACAACAGTAAAATTCAGTTGGCAACAGGACTGAGTCAATTGTGAAAAATGAAACTGAAAAAACTAAATATACGGACAAAAACATGAAATCACACGAGACTACTAACAGTTAACTGACATGCCAGCTCCAGACCCATCACCAACTGACAAAGTAAGTTATGTACCCTCAGTATACAGCTTCCACCAAGATCCCTTCCTGTGAGGAGTTTAGCATAATGATTTCATGTATATACCGGAATACATAACCCGTGTCCATGCAATACAGATTTTAGAAATTTAGAATGTGTTTAGTTAAATTGCAAAGACCCTATCAAAAAATCAATGTTAATACCAAAGAAGGCCATACGTAATGACTTGACGACAATACCGTAATTATAATCCTTATGAATTAGACGATTTAAAGGTTTTATAAGTTTGTTAGGCGAGTTTAAGTATTTTTACTCTTATGTAAAACATAACCGTAAAATAAGGGATGTGAAATACCAGCCTTGATTGGATGTTTACAGGTTGCATTGTATTTATGAACTAAGTCTTTATATCGATGATAAAATTTAGTAAAGGTTTAAATAGTTTGTGATAACGAAAACCCTGATGTAATAGTTAATGTATTTTTATAAATTAGAAATTAATAACTTTGTCATGTTTATGTATTTTCTTTTCCATTTTTCATAATTTAAATACAATATTTCATTTATTTTACATTTTTCAACCAAATAAATCTTTAAAATCTTGTAAGTTTAAGTGATATTTTCATCTATTTTTGGTAGTTTTGCAATTGGGCGGATTTGTATATCGATTGGGCGGAATTAGTTTTTCAATTGGGCAGAAAATAATTTGCATTTGGGCGGATTTTAATATTTTCAAGTAGGCGGATTATGTGTAATATGCCTGTTAGAATATAAAATGAAACAATTGTTTAAAAACCAAATACACTTAGCAAGGCAGAATAGTGGATGTATGTGATCATATCCATGCCCAGTTTTATTGGATTTTTTGTCTGTGATTTGATATTTTTGCTGTTTTACCTATATTTCTTCAGAATTGAAGTTCAAAAATTATCAAATGAAGGGGACATATCTTTACTAAATCTTATATATACGCAATGGTAAATTTGTCTGTTTCTGTCACTGTTGTGTCGATTCTCTTGATTTTTAACCAAATGTAGGGTGAACTTCGTTCAGATTTCAAAATAGTAGATTGTGGTCATACTTCAAAGCCAGAGAGCGTCCGGGACACTAAACAAAATGACAAAAGGCATGTAGATAATTAGCTTTGAATCTTAAATAGTGACCAAATGAAAATGTTTTGATACTTAAAAAACGCCCAATTGAAAATACTGGAAATTTGAAAATCCACCCAATTGAAATGCGTCCCTATTTTTAACCTATTAATTAGTGTTTCAATTAATGTCTTAATTCTTATAAAAACGCTATATATTGTATAAACATCTATAGAAATTATTTTGTTGGCATTCAAGGAATATGTAAAATATAAAATGTTGGCATTCGAGGAAGACACCATTTCTTCCGGGGTGGTATTCAACTTACCTGTGAAATTTGTTCCACCATTAAACTGAATTTTGACGGTAAATTTTTCATAAAAGAGGAGTGGGAATTTAAACTAGCTGTTTTAACATTTAGTAATGAAGATAAATTTTTGTTCATCATGAGAGATTCATCGGAGGGAAAAACACAATTGAAATATAATTTATCAGGTCAATCGGTGCAAAACAGTCATGAGAGACGATGACGTTTCCAGTTACTTTTCTGCATCCATGGGTAAAGACAGACATGGGTGTAGCATTGTTCGAAATTTATCAATTAATTCCCCTCTAACCTGCGCTCGGGGCTGCGTCACAGACAACCATCCATTAACTTATGTTCTTACATTCGAGGTCATCGATTGTTACCCGAGCTGGCAGCTTTTAACTTTGACATCAAATACCGTTAAGGAAAATGCAACGCTGGTAGGAAGGTGTTATATCCAGCGAGTCAGTACAGGCTATTAGCAGTTCCAATCGGTGTGATGGTCCACACATTGAAATTCTTGCAGTCAGTCCTGACGCTAGTGAAGAGGACCTGCCATCAAATAAATTCGCTAACATGTTTGATTGAACAGAAGTACAGATGTATAATTTGGATCACAACATCACGCATTGTGTACATCTAATCAACGCCAAAAGGAAACCAAATAAAAAGGAAGGTAGTCATAATCCTTTGACAACAGAATTCAACGAACTGAAAATAATTGATGAAGTACTGTACAGGGTTACAACAATAGCAGATGAAGAGCGACAACTTATTTTACCAACAGCTTATGTATGTGTCAAAAGTGCTACAGGCTCTCCACCATGTTATGGGACCGTTTTACTGGCCACTACACAAAATATTCTCAAACCGTCTCAACCAGATATCAGAACAACAGTTGATGCCTTATTTAATAACTTTGTTGCTCACTATAATGTTTCGGGGAGGATTCATTCTAATCATAGTGATAATAATTAATGGACTTTGCCAGTATACAGGAATGCAGAAATATGGACAATGGCATGTGCGAAAGATATAAAAGTACACCTCTTGATATGCTAAGAACTCTGGAACATCACAATAAACAGAACTGGAAAGTAGATATTGGTGCTATTATTAATGCCTACAACTGTACTAGACATAAGTCAACAAATGAATCATTGTCACAGTTTATTGCAGACCATCTTCGCTGGCCAAGGGTTACGATCCGCTCCTCTCCTCTTCACCCTTGGCGGAATGAGCCAAAATTGTGAAACATCAGTTACAAATTATCTCCCTTTGAAGTAAGAGTTTCAATATGATCTGGGATTAGTCCCAGGTATGATTTACTGTAATAATTAAAGACTATTTATTGCATCTGATAATAAAACAATTCACAATATATTTAACTACAAGATAATAACCCTTGAAAAGTAAGAAAGATTATAAAATCGTGGAAATTTGGCAAAATAGAAAAATCACTAAACACCATATTTTAAGTTTTATTGTTATGATATATATTCAAAATCTGAATGTAAGATAATTAATTGGCTGCGGCGAAAGTTAACTGCAACCAATCAAAAACGTGGATTTGAGACTACAGAAATCCAGCTTGATCTGCCAAGGGTGAAGATGAGAGGGGCGAATCGTATCCCTTGGCTAGCGAAGATGATTGCAGACATGAAAGAAAGCAACCCCTTTATTGTTGAAATACACTAGACCACCCAATTGAAGATAATGGAGATGTCCATTCTTCTGTGCACACTATTTCCAGTAGTGTCTCGGATACATCTACAGATAGTGGTGTCTTGAAAGACCAAAAGGAAAGAAACATCTGTTGAGGAGCGAGGATTCACTAGAAAATAAAAACGAAGAAAATTCCCTAATTGCTTCATGTCGCCCTACCAGAGAGCGCAGGCCACCAGCTTGGTTTAGATCTGGACAGTATGATATGTGCGACCTTTAATCTACATAAGGGGTAAGATATTGTTTGTGTCTTTAATCTAATTACTAAATATATTTTTCTAAATAAATGTAGTTTTGCTATATGCTTTTATTGCACAACATATAATGTGAAAACAGTATTTCACATGCACATGCATGTCATTGTAAAACACTGTCATATGAACATTCATATATATTTAAATATACAATATATGGTATTGAGAAACTAGTAGTATTTTACATGTATCTAGAAAAAGTTACTGACAAAGGTGTATTAACTAAACATTGAAATTAGTCAATCATGTATTATTCTTATATCAATTTTATTAAATATTTAATTATTAATGTATATTATAAATTAAATTAAATAAAGCACAACAGTAAGGATATTTGATTTTATAATAACAAGGTGACAAGTCTCTTTTGTTATTGTTTTAACTTCAACTGCTACAAATTTAAGAACAAAAACACGGAGATGACATTTCTTGTTATTGATGCACTGCCCAGTAAATCCCCGGGCAATTCCTAAGCTCCATTGCTTGGTTTTACCATATTTTTGTCTCATTTGCACTAACTCCATATCCCTTTCGCTGTTAATTAATTACCAGAAATAAGAAAGTGCATAATTTTGTCACTGACTGTATCAGAGATGACCCACTGTGCTGGAATTGTAAGCAAAAATAGTATCCTGTGAAACAAGTTCCAAATGGAACAAATGTTATTGATATATCTATGTGATTTATTCCGTCTAAAGATTATTTCACCAGGTGAGCAGTAAATACTTTCCAATTAGATATTATTTCACCAGGTCAGCTCTGAAATATGTTCCGTTGGAACTTATTTCACGGTGGATACTATAACCCGTTACAGATTCCAAACTAAGTGGAACTTATTTCACAGTGGATACTATAACCCGTTACAGATTCCAAACTAAATGGAACTTATTTCACGAGGATACTATAACCCGTTACGGATTCCAAACTAAATGGAACTTATTTCACGGTAGATACTATAACCCGTTAAAGATTCCAAACTAAATGGAACTTATTTTACGGTGGATACTATAACCCGTTACAGATTCCAAACTAAATGGAACTTATTTCACTGTTGATACTATAACCCGTTACAGATTCCAAACTAAATGGAACTTATTTCACGGTGGATATTATAGCCCGTTACAGATTCCAAACTAAATGGAACTTATTTCACGGTGGATACTATATCCAGTAGTCCTGAAATTCATGACTCTGTGTAGCATATTTTTATTTGGACTTTTACAGCAACAGTAAAAGTCCAAATAAAAATATGCTACACAGAGTCATGAATTTCAGGACTACTTTATCCAGTTACACATTCCATACTAAATAAACTGACTTACTATCGAACAGTAAGAGATATATTTAAATCTGAACTTTACGAATATGACAACAAAAATCAAATAAAGATTAATAGTGA